>JABCKS010024887.1:0-65946 GCA_018851325.1 Termitomyces sp. DKA19 | reverse complement strand
CATATAACCACTTGGCAATGGCATTGCTATTCTCCCTAGTGAGCATATAGAACTTGGGATAATGTGTTAGCAAACAACATCCTTGGATAATATACTTGAATCTATTGGAAGGTGGCATAAACATGGTGTCAATGTATATCTTACTGAATAAGGATGCTAGCATAGCAATAACCAGTAGAATGAGTACTTTTGTCATCTAATGAACTTAGCAGATGTGGTATGTATAAATATACCATATGATATTAGCACTAATTTGGGGCCACTAAAAACATTCCAGTAGGGCTGAGTAAAGTAGTGAAAAGTCCTCTATAGCTCAAGTCATTATATATTACTTGCAAGATTTGTAAGCACCAGTCAGTAGAAATAAACAACTTGTAGGCACTATCCTTATTTTGTTGCCAAAGCTTACTATCCACAATAAAGAATATAGTAGCATAGTGAATGAACTTGGCATAGGCATTGTTGCTAAAATTGTTTGGTCTGACTAAATCACTAAGCCACTTCTGGACTAAAGCAATATATGCATTGCTAGCAATAGCCTTAGTGAAATATGGCATATTACTATATACAGTAGTGGTGTCATTCCATAAAGATAGAGAATCATCAGTAGTCACTAAATATGGGGGTGCCATATCAAAAGTGTCACTAGCAAATATTGCTAAGAGCTAGTATTCAAGGACTGGGAGTATGAATTATAAAACTGAAGAGATGTGAGGAAGTAAGGGGAAGGGGAGCTAGACTTGGTGAATAAAGCTGTGTAGTCAATCAATCCAATCCTCATATACAGAGTTATTGCTATTGTCAGGAAAAGGGTTGCTAGGCTGTAGCAGTCATTGCAAAAGTCTATCTGGGCCATGGAAAGTACCTTTAACATGCATGAGCTCAAAATGGAACATCAAAATTGCCATAATCTAGCAGTTCATGCTAGTAAAGGGCTAAATATTAGAGTTCTGAAGCATACTCTTGATATAGCAAGCATCAACTTCAATGATGAGGTTCCTAACTCCTATTAGATATATCCATAAGGCCTGCAAAGCCCAGTAGAGGCCATAGAGCTTGAGTTTAGGCTGACTAAATCATGATTTCCTATTATTAAGTGTGATAGACCCAAAGTAATTGTAGTGACATTCTTTGTAGTTATTGCTACAGCACTAGCAGAAGTAGTAGCCTATAGCAATGTATGATATATCAACCACTAAGATGACAGGGTCAGATAATTCATAGTCAATGGGGACTAGGGGCTTAGCATCTTTGAGAGCATTAATAAGGTCTTACTGAGCATTAACTTGGTTAGGACCAAACTCAAAAGGAACACTGGTATATGTGAGTTTTATTAAGTCATTAGTATAATGAGCAAAATTCTTAATGAAAATCCTAAGGATGCCAACTGTACCCAAAAAAGCTCTAACTTCAGATAGCAACTGGCAGGGACCCTATCAATCAAGCAAAACTAAGTGACTTTCATCTGGAACTCAACTGCTAGGTATACAAATATGTCCTAAGATCTTGAATGTTGGGGTACATAAGACAAACTTGTAACTAGAAAATATACTGCCACAGTACTTCATATACTGGAGAATCCAGTTAAGAAGCTCAAAGAACTCCCAGAGAGCTAAGCAAATATTTAGGTTAGTAGGATGCTTAGTGGGAATACTATTAACAAGCTTCTAGTCTTTGGGACCCTTATTATCAACATCATCAATAAAATTGAGTACATTATGGGGGATCTTGGGCTATAGAATAAAGGTAACATTGTCATGGAAGATTGGTACTGAGTTGGTCCAACCCATTGGTAGGGTCACTAAATAGAGAGTGCCAAATGAGGTCTGGAATGTCATCAAGTTACAGAAGGCTGAGTCAATTAGTTGCTCATCATAGCCAACAAAAAGGTCTAGTGTTGCTCCACAAATTTGTCTAGTAAAAGACTTGACAACATGATTTGAGAAAGGCAGTACTCCAGAATGACAAATAGTGACATGATTTAGCAGCTCTAGACTATGTACAATCCAGAGCTTACCACTCTTCTTAAGGACACAAAACCAGCAGAATCAATAAGCAGAGTTTGAGGATTCATAGACACCAGCCTTGATCTTGTCAGGAATGATCTTGTATACTTCTTTTTTGAGTCCTGGGGGAATAGGGTGATTATGCTGAACTCAGAGGACATGGGGGATTGTTGGTATCCTAACAGGGAGAAAGAAGTCAGAGCAAAAGCTTTCTTATTCAGAGTCCTTCCAAGCAAAAGCCTTTTCCTACTTAGTGATAAGATTGACAAGAACATTGAGTTTATTGCTAGTAAAAAAGCCAATGTTGTGGTTCTTAACAAATATTGCTTATCAGTTACTAGTGAATTGCTGGGTTGGTATAAATAGACAAAAGTTTGGATTGAGTAGTAGTATAGTTGCTAGTGGGTCACTAAGGATTTATCACTTGATTCTGAAGTCTTTGCTAATATGGCTGGCAACAGGTTTGATCTTCATAGTGACTAACTTGTATTTCTTTTTCACCTGTACTCCTTTTTTTTTGGCAGAATTGTTAGTGATATACTGTGTAGAGAAAGGAATGTTAACATATTTAAGTGCAAGGTCCATAATGTAAGTATTGAAAGGTGAAGTCTGTCCAAGAATCAAAGGGTTAAAAATATCAGTAAAAACAAAATAAGAACAAGGAGGTAGTAAAGAAGAGCAAATGTCACTAACAGTAGTGTAAAGGTATGCCAAGGTAGGGTCTGTATATGTACAAGATGTTATAAGTAAAATATCATCATCCAAATTGTAAGAAGCTATATATATCACTAGACCAGTTAAATAGTCATAGCTTATTATAGTTGCTAAGTTGTTAGTGTCATCACTATTCTGATCAGTGCTGAAAGGACTGGGGTGGTTCTGTCTTATAGCAAATCTTTTGGCAATTGTTTCTTTTATATTTTCCATGGGAAAACATCAGTATTGTATATTGCATACCTAAATTGGGGTCTGTAACTGTAATGGTGGTCTTAATATCACTAAGAGTATTGACCACACTTTTAGTAAGGATGTCAAAGGGTTGACCAAGGAGGATATCATAGGCAGGGGACCATAATACATGGATCTGAAGATATAGTGTTAAGTCACTAATGGTACAGGGTATGTTCCTGGCAAGTCCTAGTAATTTATCCAATGTGCTGTTAGTGCTCTGTATGTTCAAAATGATACTAGGATTGTAGGATAAGCCAAGATCATTAACAACTTCTGTTGACATGGAGATAATCTGGGACTCACTATCTGTGATACACTCTATTTCTTCTTAGTTGTTAATTAGCATCATGATAGACTTTAGCAACTGGGAATCCTTAGCAATCATTAAAACTACTGGATCCTCCCCAGGAGGTAGTGACTCTATATAGGCTTCTACTGGGTCAATTGAAGAGACCTTGGCCTAGGCCAAGGTAAGTCTATTAGTGGTACCAGTATTGGAACTTAGTGAAAATTGTGGCTTGTCCATAGCAAACATTAGTAACATTTCTTCAAAGATGTTACTAGGGTCCTGTACTATGTTAGCATTTGTTCCTGCTTGTTGCTTGGGCATAACAGCTGTCCTAAGCTGATTCCTGATGTCTGGTGCTATAGAGTAGAGCTTGCTAACTGAAACTGTGATTTGGGTGTTTAAAACTCAATCAAATATGGCCTTTGATTGTTCAATATCATAAATGGAGGGCATTGTTCTTTAAGCAACATTGTTATGACAATCTGGGGCAGTGAAATTCCTGTTAATGGGTGGAGCATAGGAAGTAGGGATTCCAGAAAATGAATGTACTGAGGGCTGGGGAATGGGTTCCATAGACTTAGCAGCAGATGGCAAATCCTTAACAACTGATTGTTCTGGTGCTTTTCCTTTATCAACCAGCTTAGCAGAAGGAGTTGGTGCTTAGTTAGAGGAAGGAGTAGTTGCTAGTGTGTCACTAGTCACTGGTAGAATGGGGGTCTTATTGCTAGTGGTTTGGTAAGAAACTCAGAGAATCTATACACTATCAAACTTTTCACCAGCTTGTCATAGGGCAAATAATTCTTATTCTAAGGCCTCAATATGTTTGTCCTTTGTTAGCAATCTGCTAGTAGCAATGTCCTACTGTAGTACCTCATAGATTAGCAACTGCTGCATAGTCACTTACTCAGAGTTAGGGTTAGTGTTGGATGAGAGTCTGCCAGTAATAATCTGTCCAGGGTTTAAGCAGTGCCATTCCTCAATATGATTTTTATAAAGCCATTTGCCAAAATAATTTAGAATCATAGTGTCAAATGGTAAAACAATCTTACCTTTAGCATTTTGATGGATTCTACCCTGCTGGATCATATGTTCTAGTTAGATACAAGTGCCTTATACCATAGTATGACCAGATTTGCCACAAAAATAGCAAGTGTTGTTGAACTGATTTTGCTGGCAGAGTTGACTGCTGTTAGCAAAAAGTGCTTTCAGGCATTCTAGGGTACTAACAATCACTATGGTTGTTGCTAATTCAATAGCTTTATGTTTAGAGGTAGGGGGTAGTGTAGTAGAAACAGTGGGTACTAGAATAATACCAGGAGTGCTAGTGACAGACATAGTAGTAATAGTAGACTTGGTGGTTGCTGTGTCAGTACCCTTTAATACCCATTTTGCACCTTCAAAGACCTGTTCCACATTATAAGGATCTTTGGAGTAGTGATCAGAAAGTATGATTTTAAGCTAGCAAAAGATTTTAGACTATTCCAATATAGGGATACCTTCCTGAAATAAGTGACATTCTTCATTTCAGTAAAGTTTACTATTAGTAAGGAGCTACCTAGCGATCTATTGGAAATTCTGATAGTAGTCAGAAAATCATCCCAATGTTACTAAACTGCTATTAAAGGTCTGGTTGACAAGTCACTTGAGATTGCCAAGAGTATACTGTGCACTAGTATCAGCTTCAGGGTATAACCTGAGTACTACCACTTTCCATTCCTAATATATATGATGCCATAGAATATTGTTGCCAATCGCTAGGTTGTCACTAAATTCCAGTAAGCCAAGCTAAGTTTCTGCTATATTATAAGAGACATAACAAGCTACATATTCCTTTTTCTGGGTATTATCAGTAATACCACAGTCAGCAAAAAGATACTCCAATTCTTTAAAGTATTGAGGGAGCTCCCTAGAGTAGCTCTTGTCCCATTTAGAAGCTATTGTGTTGCTATGAGAAGGCATCTGAGTATAGCAAGCAACAGAATCATTATTTATAGCAATTGTTAGTATTGTTGGTGGAAGTGGTACTTGTTGATTTTCAGGTGAAGTGGGAGTTGAATAATTCTTGGAAAAGAAGACAGAGGAGTCAGTAGCAGATAGTGGTGATAATGGAGTGCTAAGAAAGCTCTCTACAAATGCTGCTGGGAAGTCACTAAGTAGTTCACTAATGTCAAGGAGGTTCCTAGCAGCTTCTAACTTGTCTACTAGTGGTCTGGGCTGAGTATTTGGTATATGAGGGGATGTCAATAGCAAAGAGTCAGATAACTCAACAGTAGATTCCAAGTAACATTTTGCTTGGGCTCTGGTTTTTGGCAGAATGATTACCTAAATCCCTTGCAGTGGGCTCCAAAATGATATGCTCCTATGCTGCCTAGCTGCTGTATAGAAAACCAGAAGGAAAGACCTAGAGTGTACTGGCAACCAGATAGGGTAGCTAGCAGTAGAATATAGGTAAGAGCAAGTCAGTAATCATCCCAGAGAACAAGAGCTGTTGATGGTAGGGTGAAAAAGGAGTGCAAGTGAAAGGAGTCATTAAATACTAATAGTATATCACTAAACAAAAAATGGAATGAAAAAAAAAAGCAAAGCAGTATGTGATGGTTATGTTGGTAAAGTAAATGGAAGTTGCTAAGTAGAAAAGGGGTTAAGAACACATCATTAGACAAACAACTACTAAAAAGATGTTGCTAAAGTAGGTAAAAACCTAGTAACAAAGAGGGAAAAGGGAGCAAGAATATAAGTTAAACAGAGGAGTAACTAGGAGAATATACAAGACTTGTCACTAGCCATAGTCACTAATATCACTAAGACACTATAACACTAAGGCACCTATACTTGGTACTATACTAAATTGAGGACAAGGTCACTAAGGCTTGTTGCTAAGCTGTTAACAAGAGTAAGGGTGAATGAGAATGAGTTCTGAAGCTAAGAGATACTGAGGGGCAAGTACTCAGAGTTGTTCTATCCATTTCTTCATTATTCTACTAGGTATGTACAAGGAGTATTTATACTATTTGTAAATAATGTAGTCTAAAAAGAAAGATGGTTACTGCAAGTAATGGCATCTGCCAAAATGCATACTGGGTGTCAAGATGGTAACCAAATGTAAGTATTTGATGTTAAAAAGTGTATACTATATATCAAAATGAAAATAATAAATATACTAAACATCAGTATCTAAAATGTAAATGCTATCTAAGTATATTAGTAATCAAGAAAAATGAAGGATCCAAGAAGTCACATATTCATATGTTTATTTTGAAAGCAAAGGGCCTATATTACTAAGGATTGTTGCTAGCAAATATTTTTAAGGGGGACTTTTGACAAGGTCATTCTAGATATGTGGTTTAAGCTCCACATGATAAATGCTTATAATCTAAAAATTCTTATGGTCACTAAGATCTTGTACAAATCTCATGCTGATCCCCAGGTTATATGCTGTCCCAATAAGATAGTTGGAGATGTTGGTAACTGTACTCAGTAATTGATGGGTCTTATCACAGTGCATTCTTAGTTTTTCTTTTAGTTTCCTGTATGGCAGCTAGACAGCATAGGAGTATCATCATTTTAGAGCCCACTGTGAGGGGCTTAGGTGATCATTTCATCAGAAACCAGAGCTTAAGTAAAACATTGCTTGCAATTAACTACCAAGTTATCTGACTATTTGCTATTGACCTCACTTAGCACCTCTTGGACTACATTCCTCAAACCTCTTGCTAATGAATTAGAAACTGCTAAGAATCTTCTCAATATTAGTGAACTATTTAGCAACTTTCTGAGAGCCTACATTCTCGTCTTTCACCTCAGCCACAATCTTGTTTTAGTGCCCCTTTATCACTATTATCTGTTATTGACTCTTCTGTATTCTCTTTAGAACCTCATTCAAGGCTTACTTTACATATCAACAACTAGATCCCCTTTCCCCCAGTTTTACCAACAACTGCTATAAATAACAATTCTATTACTTGCCATGCTCAAATGCCTCCTTATAACAATATGGCTACTCCTAAATAGAATGAAAGTTACCTTAGAAAGCTTCCTCAGTACTTTAAAGAATTGAAGTATCTCTTTGCTGACTGTGGTATTACTAATAATACTCAGAAAAAGGAATATGCAGCTTACTATGTCTCATATGATATAGCAGAAACTTGGCTTAGCTTACTGGAATTTGACAACAATTTAGCAATTGGCAACAATGGTCCTTAGCCTTACACTTAATAGGAATAAAAAGTAGCAGTACTTAGATTGTATCCTAGAACTGATGCTAGCATATGTTACACTCTTAGCAATCTTAAGCAACTTGTTAACCAGACCTTTAATAGTAGTTTAGCAACATTAGAATGATTCTCTGACTACTACTGAGATTTCCAACATATTACTAGATGACTCCTTGCTCATAGCAAACTTTACTAAAATGAAGAATGTTACTTATTTCAACAGGGTATCTCTATGTTGCTTTGGTCTAAAATTGTTTACTAGCCTGAAATCATGCTCCTCAATCACAAGGATCTATATGATGTAGAACAGATCTTTGAAGGTGCAAAGTGGGTATAGAAGGAAACTGATACAGCAACAATCAAGTTCATCTGTTGTTAGTACTCCCAGTATTATCCTAGTGTCCATCATTAACACCTGTATCTAAATGATTCATCATTAACAATTCTTTGCTTATCACTAAGCCCACTAAGCTCATTCCCCAGCCTTCAGTCCATCTGTTTTCTAGCATCCTCAGTCACTATGTACCATCCACTAATAGAAACTTTGTTGCCCCTGACAGACATAGCAATGCTACTTACTAAACTATACCTCTCATCTATAATATTGAACAATCTAAAGTAGTCTTCAATTGAGTTTTAAGCACCCAAGTCACAGTTTCAGTAAGTGAGCTTTATTCTATGGCCTCAGACATCAGGAACCAGCTCAAGACTGTTATTACACCTAAGTAACTAGTCAGTATGAGTGCTAACATAGTATAAAACCTTAGCAATATATTTAAAGAAGCCTTACTGATATTTGCTATAGATGTGCCCCAGTTTTTGTTAGAATTCAATGTTAATACTACTAAAAGACTTACTCCAGACTAAGCCAAAGTTTCATTAGTCAACCCAGTGGAGACATATATTGAGTCACTACCTTCTGGGGAGGAGCTAGTAGTTCTAACTATTGCTAAGAATTCCTAGTTACTAAAGTCCATTATAATGCTGATTGACAACTGAGAAGAAATAGAGTACATTATAAATAGTAGGTCCCAGATTATTTTTATGTCAATAGAAATTGCTAATGACCTTAGTTTATTGTATGACCCTGGCATCATTTTAAATATACAAAGTGCTAATGGCACACTATATTAATTACTAAGACTTGCTAGAAACATTCTTTATACTATTGGCAATTTGACTTTATATCTCTAGATCCATATATTATGGTCTCCCACCTATGACATCTTGCTTGATTGTTCCTTTGACATTCTAACTAAAAATATAGTCAACACTCTTAGCAATATTGAGACCACTCTCACTATTACTAACCTAAACTCTGGCATATGATACTTCATACCAATATTTCCCTGTAGAAAGTATAAAAGAAACAATTGCCAAAAGGTCCACTACAAAATAGAACCACCCTATTACTTTCAGTACTAAGAATAGCAACAATGTTAACAACTTAGTAACTATTATTAGCTATAATCATTCAACTGGTCTAGTAGTTTGCATAGCTTTTTGCAATTTAGACAATAATATATTACTTACAAAAGCTTGTATATATACAGACTCTTCATTGATCTATTTGTATAGTACTGCTAGTAACTTTTCCTTTTCTTTACTACTGCCTCATTATTATTTTGTTACAACTGATATTTTAACCCTTTAATTCTTAGACAAATATTACCTCTTGATACTTACATTATAAACATTGCCCTTACCTACATTAATTTTCCTTTTTCTACACAATATATTGCTAATAATCCTGCTAAAAGAAAACATATTCAAGTAAAAAAAAAATATAAGCCTGTTACTATAAAGATTAAATCTGTTGCTAGTCATGTTAGCAAGGACTTTAGAGACAATGTCAGCACTCAACTCAAATCCCCCTTCTTTCAAACCAACTCAGTGATTCATCAGCAACTAACTAGCAACATTTGTTAAGAACTATGATACCAGCTTTCTTACTAGCAATGAACTTAATGTCCTCATTGATTTAGTTGCTAAGCAAGAAAAGACTTTTGCTTGGGAAAATTTAAAATAAGGAAGTTTTTGCCCTAACTTCTTTCCTCTAGTTTAGATATCAATCATTTCTTATATTCTTTAAGTTCAGCACAATCATCCTATTCCCCCAAGCCTTGAGAAAAAAGTATGTGAGATCATCCATGACAAGATCAAAGTTGGCATCTATAAGCTTTCAAACTCAGCTTACTAATCCCACTAGTTTTATATCCTCAAGAAGAGTAGTAAACTCTAGATTGTATACAGTCTAGAGCCACTAAACTATATCACCATTCATCATTCTGGAGTTCTCCTTTTCTCAGATAATATTGCTGAGTTTTTGGCTAGATATATTTGCAGTAATATACTAGTTCTCTATATTAGTTATGATGAGCAACTAATTGACCTAGCTTTATGTGACTTAACAACATTCTAGACCTCATTTGGTGTGCTCTGCTTAGTAACCTTACCAATGGATTGGACTAACTCTGTACCAATCTTCCACAATGACATTACTTTCATTCTACAGTCTGAGATTTCCTACAATAACATTACCTTCATTTTGCAACCTGAAATCTTCTACAATATACTCAGTTTTTATAAATAACATTAACACTAAGGGTTTCAAGGACTGGAAACTGATTAATAGTATATCTACTAAGTATTCTGCTAACCTCAACATTCATTTGGTGCTTTAAAAGTTCTTTGAGCTTTTTTACTGAATTATCCAGCAAATGAAGTATTGTAAGGGTATATTTTTAGATCATATTTAAAATCTTGGGTCATATTTGCATATTTAGTAGTTAAGTATTAGATAAAAGTTGCTTAACCCTGCTCAAAAACTGAGGCCCTTGCAAGTTACTATTAGAAGTTAGAGCCTTTTTAAGAATAGTTAGTATTTTTAGGATTTTTATTGAAAAATTTTGTTCATTGTACTAACAACTTAACAAAACTTATACATACTAAAGTCTCCTTTAAGTTCAGTCTTAACTAAGTCAATGCTTAGTAAAACCTTATGAAGGCCCTCCAAAATGCTAAGCTCCTTGTCCCTATTGATTATAAATCATCTGATTCTATTATCTTAGTAATTAATATATCATATATTACTATAAACTACTACTTCTACCAGTGTCATAGCAACAACTGTAAAAAACATTGCTATAATTGTTTTTGGCTCTATTACACTTAATAACAGGGAATTATAATTTAGTCAGCTCAAGCTCAAGCTCTATATTCTCTATTATACCTTTTAGACCTTATAAATGTACCTTATTTGAGTTAAAAACCTCATTATAGAAATTGATGTTTGCTATATTATGCTTCAAAATCTTGATATTCAGCCTTTTACTAACATAAATTGCTGGATCATAGCAATTTTAATATTCTAATTTGAGTTTGTCTACATTAAAGGTAGAGGATTAGATGGATTAACTTTATAACTTTGTTCATTAAGTTTAATTTCTACTTCTCTTACTTCATTATATATCTTTAACTTTATAATTGCTACCTCCTCTCCTAGAATTCCAATTTGCTTACATTCTTCAACTCTTAATAACATTTACTAATAATACTTTGAATATAGTAGCCCCATGACTAATAACTAGTAATAACTTTCTGCCTTTATGTGATAATACTACTATAATATATAATAATGTACTTTATACTAATTTAAGCTTATTTATATTAAAGATACCTTCTATAGTTTTAACAGACTTTTGCAATGACTGTTATAGTCTAGCAACTTATTTTCAGAAGATAGTAACAATTTAGTATATAAGAATTGGATAGATTAACTTCATAGCTTTGTTTATCAAGTTCAGCTTCCACTTCTTTTACTTCACTACATATTTTCAGCTTTATAATTGCTGTCTCCTCTCCTGGAATTTCAGTCTGCCTACATTCTTTAACTCTTTGTGACATTCATTAATAACACTTTAAAAATAGCAGCCCTATGACTAATAACTAACAATGACTTTCTGCCTTTATATGATAATGCTATTATGACATATAGCAATATACCTTATACTACTAAGACTATTACTAGTAATGTTTATATCCTTATGGTCCAGAAGTAGTTTAGTAACTTGATTAGACCTGCTAATCTTAATAACAATACTTATACTACTTTTATTTACTATATTACTATATTTTTCTTTACAAATAGTAAGCTTTGGCAACAAAATAGAGATGGTACTTATAAGTTATTTATCCCTACTAACTATCATTTATATAGTTTGCAAGCTATACATAATAACTTAGGCTATAAAGAATTTTTTACTACTTGCTTCAGCTTTATTAGAATGCTTTTAGTGGTTATAAATAACTAAAGTACTTATTTTATTAATTGTCACTATATTAACACTCTTGTTCAGCAATGCCAAGTGACTATATAAAGTTGTCATTTGTTGCTGGAAAGCTCTTAACAAAATTGTTATTGATAATAGTACCTTCATTCTGAAAGTAGTTACTTACTTAGTAAAAAAGTACAACTTGTATCATATATAAGTCTTTAGTTACAACAAGCATGCTAATGGTATAGTTAAGCAACCTCATTTTGACATTTACCATACTTTCTTTAAAACAATTAATAATGATTAATTCAGGTAAAGTACTATTTGTTATTCAGTCTTTTAGTTAGAATATGTTACAATTTGTAAGTAAATAAGTTGTTTCTCATATTATGCTGTCACAAGTACCTACTCCCTTCTTTTAACTAACATAGTTGAAGTGACATATCTGTAACTGCTATTCAACTCCCTTATGTCCTCTACTAACCTCATAACCTATTGAGCAATTAATTTACAATGTCACTAAGAAGACCTTAAATAACTACATAAAACTGTCTTTAGTACTTGTTGCTTAGTTACTATTCATTTTGAAGCAGAATATATTGCTACAATTTGCAACTACAACTTCTAAACTAGTAACTTTATCTTGATAAAGAATATGAGAATTAAAGTTACCTATAACAAAATGAAGCTTTGTTACTTAGGCCCCTTAATGATGATACTTTGTAATTGTAGAAGTGCTTATATTTTTTGTAAATTAGATAGTTCAATTCTACATTACTTAATAGTTGTTTTTTACTTAATCCTCTATTTTGTTAAAGAGTGTATATCTGTACTTAGTGGTGCTTTTGACATTGATACCTTCTATTTTTGTGAACTTGAATAAACTAACCTTATAAATGATGATGATGCTGGTGATATTGCTAATAAAAGTAATAACTAAAAACTACTTGCTAAGCTTTAGTGACTTTCTTTCTGTTTCTGCTTTTATTTATACATTTACTATATAGTCAAAAAAACCATTATATATATGTTACAAACATATTAAGTCTTTTTTTTTATTTTGTTTATTTTATATCACATTTTTACATGTTTAAACATTTCACAGATATTTTCATTTATATCTTGAAATTTTTTTACTATAATACTACACTTAGCAACTTATTACTAGTAATTAGTATGTTTTTGAAGTTTTTACATCATAATAATTTACTAAGTATTTTTTCTTTTTATTACTATTGTCAAGCAACAATTGCTAATACATAGTAATTAATTATTCTATCTTTGTTTTTTTTCCTTGATCTTAAACTTTATATGATTTTACTTATCTTTTGCTTTTTATATTTTTTTTTCTTCTTATTTCTTCCTAATTCTTGTTCAAATATTGTATATTTTATTAAACTTCTTAAAGGGGCTAGTTTATAATATAAAACAAGTTAAAAATATTAAAAATACTACTAATAAAAGCAACAGTCACTAAATGTCAAGGTCAACATTATTGCTATATATATTCTTTAATTCTTCCTCTTTTTCCTTAACAATCTTATTTTCCTTTTATCAGACAAAAAAAGTCTAACAATTCTACTGATACTTTTCTAACATCATGACCAAATGTTTAGCAATAGAATAATGAGCTTGTGCCTCCAGTAATTTAGCTTTAGCAATGTCCAACTCTTATTAGAAATATCACTTAAACTTAATTATATAATTTTTATATTTTTGTAGCAAAAAGGCTAGCATTAACAGCTCTAATAAAACTAAGTTTTCATTCAGCCATTTCAGGCCATCATTCACAACTTCCCTGAATGTAAGAGAAGTATATAGAATCTAGCAATAAAAGTTAGCAGAATTTCTAATAACAAATACAACTTTGTATTCACCAAAAATAAAGTTGTTTGCTCTTTGTCCTTAACTTACTTCTTCTGCTCCTTTTTTACCTTAGCTCCAACTGGCTTTTTCTTTTCTTTCTCCTCAACTTTCTTTTGTATCTCTCTTTTGTCTTCAACTATTGTTGTTTTTTGCTCTTATATCACCTTGACTTCTATTATTATCAAAGTTGCTCTCTATACTGCTATTAATTTTTCAACTTTATTTATCCCAGTAATTGTTGATGGTGTCATCTTTTTCATAGTTATGTCCTCTACTACAAGTTTTGTATCCTTTTCCAGCATCTCTATAATCTTCATTACACCCTATTTCCATTGCTATTGTTAGTTTATATGGAGGATGCTAGAAGAAAAATTGATTATTAAAAAACAAGTTATTAAATAATTAAAGATTACTTTAACAATGTCATTAATTTTAAATAACACTATCAGTATTTACTGTCATTTTAGTCTTTAGGTCTTTTAGCAAATACTCTAAAAAAAGTAGAAAGGATGCTTAATAAAATAACATTAGCAAAGTTAGTAAGAAGAAAAGAAAAAAACTTATAAAATACTTGTTATATTCATATACTCATTTCTCTTTCTTATATTTTATATATAGTACCTGATACTTTTTATCAACTTTAGCCAATTTAGGCTATTTTATTCTACTCTTCACTATCTTGAATTAGTATAGCTAAGTCTTAAAAATAGTGATAACTGCTAAGTGTAGATTTATTGCCAGTTAGTTACATGCAACAGTAAAAATATGGCCTACCCACTACAAAAAAGCTAATCATAGCATACTTATCTATTTAATCAACAATTATAAAAGCTATGGCAATAGAAAAAAGAATAAAATTAAGAGGATGTATATAGAAAACAAGAGGTAAGAAATATATTGAAGTCTAATTAAGTATTAATTTTTTATATACTTATTCTTTTCTATACATAAACTATATAAGTAATTTATAAGACTTAATTAACTAAAGATAATCAAAATTTTGATATAAAGGAGAATAATAAGACCCATTTGTTACTAAGTATTATTAACAATATTTTTGCCTATTTTATTTAAACAGTATATGATCTAAAATATAGTATAAAATTGACTTATCATTTAGTATTTTGAAAATTCTTATTTTGCAGATTATAAGCAAGTTACATATAGTCTGGAGCTAAGATTTGAAATAAAGTAACCTTTTATATAAGACCTTAATAACTACAAGATTTTTGGGATTATAAGCTTTATTATATAGAAACCAGCTCTAGAATTTAAAATAACCAGATTGAAAATTCTTTTTAGTAATAATTGCTAATGATAACTCTTAGTAATATGACATAATTTTTTAAAAGAAAATATATATATTATGAATATGTAACTTCTTGGACTTTTCATTTTTCTTAATTACAAATATACTTAGATAGTATTTACACTTTAGATACTGATATATTAATACAAAATCTAAGTTGAATGTTAATATTTAGTCTAATAATTTTAATCAATAAGTTGTACTTAATTTACAAAAGTTTGAGACTCTTATAATTTTAACTTTTACTTTGTTAAGTAGATAAATGTAATAAATTAATTGTTTTTAATTTAAAAGCTTAAGATAGTCTTATAACTAATGAATGGAGCACAAAAGTATATTAAACTTATATTCTAAAATAAATACAAGCTTGTAAGCTTAAGAAGTCTATTCCTTAAGAACTTTTAAACTATAATAAATACTTATTTGCCATTATTTTATACTATCCTTTTTTCTTTTATACTATTCTTTCTGTATATAAACTTCATTGATGATGATATGATATTATATTTTTTTGATGCATATATTAGATACTACTACTTTCTGAACTGCTAACACATACTTAGTATATTCTTAACTAGTCAAAGGTCTATAGTTTAATTATCCTTGATTAATTTTTTTTTTCTCATTTGCTTTCTTTTTATTGTTAGTAGCTAAATACTCTTTAGGCTGTCTTTGGTCATTTTTTATAGAATAGCAATTTACTTAATATGATATATAGTAAAATTTCTTTTTTTTTTCTTTTTTTATAAACAATAATAAAAATTTTACTTTTATAAAAGGTTTTGATTAGTAATCACAGATTAGTGATCTATAATTACTTTGAATAACATGTCTTTTGTATAACTATTAGCATATTATATTATATCTTAATAAATAACTTAGTTTTTTGTTTTATATTATAATACTAAGTTTCTTTATATTAGTTAGAGGTTACAGAGTATATGCTTTTGAAATTTAAGTACACTCTTTACCTACAGTTTTTGGCATCTTTTATTACTTACAGTTTTCAGCTCAAAAATTTCTAAGTTCTTTTTTCTTTTTAATTAATTAGTTAGTATAGTCATATTACTTCCTTTGTATCAAAAGTTGATTATCTCCAGTCATATGATACTAATGTACTATGCTAATTTACTTTTACTGTCACTTCCTTTTGAAAAATTCTTTTTCTTTTTTACAGAAAATTTTTTTACCTCTTTATTTTTTTTATTTTTATTTAATTGTATTATTACAGCTACTTCTTTTATAAAATAACACTTTTTTTTCATACTTTTTCTTTTTTCTAGTGATTCATTATAGTTTTCTCTAGTATTTCTGACTGCTTTTTAAAAAATAACTTTTTTAAAAACTCTTTATTTTTATATTATAATTTTGATTCTTCTATTTACTTAGTCCTCCTAGTTTACTGCAGCAACTTCTAACTTTTTTTAGCTTCATAAAACATATAATTAAGTAGAACAGTCATTAAGTTATTATTGCTGTTTTACATCATTTATTTTTTATATAAGTTACTAAAAGTTTTTATAATACTACATATTTTTTTTTTAGTATTTTACTAACTAAGCATAATACCTTGATTTTATTAACTAGATGCACTTTCCACTTTTTTTTTCTTTTTTTCCTTTACTAAACTTTTCTTTCTTAACATTTTACTAATTAGGCCCACTTTCTTTACTTTTTTAAACAAAAGGAATCTTTTAAGATTTTATTTTTTACTTTTTCAATTCTAGATTGCACTGCTATTGACAACTCTCTTAAGATTAAAGCTTTTTTTTCCTTTGTTAATGCAATGATTATATTTAAGAACAGTTGCTGTAAAGCTTATTATCAAAAAGTTAAAGCAGTATATCTTTTTTTTTTTGTTCAAAAAGTTAAAGCAGTATATCTTTTTTTTTTTGTTCTTTATCTACCACTAACTTATTTTATTAGTGTATTAAAAAGAAGAATATTATAATGTTAAATTTATTTTCTTCTTCCACTATCAAGTATAAAGTTAATGTGAATTCAGCTCATAATTTTACTATTATTTTTTATTATTTCAACATTTTGATACTTATTTCTCTACTTTTATAGTCAAAATTTTACAGTAAGCTTAAATTTAAAATAAAGATCATCTTTTCTATTAATACATTATTACTTTGTCTTCTTCTTCCTATTTTTTTAATTCTTTTCTTCTAAATAGCTAACTATAAAACTATTAACAAATCATCCTTACTTTGCTTAAGTAAGTTAATGCCACTTTTAAAGCTACCTCTTTTAAGAACAATCTAAATAGGACTATATATGAGGAATTTTTAGTCTAATAGAATACTATTGAACTTGTTATATAATAACATCTTTTTTTCCTTAATAA
The DNA here is from genome assembly GCA_018851325.1 of Termitomyces sp. DKA19. Taxonomy (NCBI): domain Eukaryota; kingdom Fungi; phylum Basidiomycota; class Agaricomycetes; order Agaricales; family Lyophyllaceae; genus Termitomyces; species Termitomyces sp. DKA19. The sequence goes on along the minus strand of JABCKS010024887.1, from coordinate 48,684 downwards.
TACTTTTTAAGTGTATAAATTTATTATAGCTCACTTTAATTGCTTTAATAAGGCTCTATTTTTGCTTAATATTGATTAAACTAGATTGCTACTCCATACTCTCAATGTTTCTTTTGAGGTGAGTAAATATGACTTTTTTCCTCCCTTTTCTCACTTATTTAAACATTATAATTTTCTATAATTTGGTAACAAAACTATTAACAACTCTAATGTAGAATTTTGTAATATTTTGCTACTTTCTGCTAATCCTATAGTAGTATAAAAAGTTACTATAATGTAAGCATTATTATTATCTTTGTTTAAGCTATTTAATGTAGCCTTCTTTTAGTTCTCTTTTTTTTTTATAATCTATAGACTTCAATATATATTTTTTTTTCCACTCAAGTTTAATTTCTTTAAAAAAGCCCTATTAATTTCCAATAAACTTAATTTTAACTACTTTTACCTTTTAAATTTAGTTATTGAGACTAAAGTCCACAACTATAGCACTTTTAATGCTCTATATGTCATTCAATAGTCTTCACTAATATTTTTTACCTTCTTCTGGATTCTTTAATCTTTCTTAGAGTATTATAACATATTAAGATTTTAATAGAGACTTTTTTTTTATTTTTTGTATATAGATAGCCACCTCTAGTATCAATTTGATCAGTAAACTCTTCAAATACTAAAAGTTCCTCACTTTCCTAACTTAGTTCATTATTGGCTTTAGTTGGATATTTAAAGTACATTGTCTTTGGTTGATTTACCAACTCTAAATTAATAAATGAATATTTTTTATCTCCTGGCTACTTAGATCTTCTTAACAGGCTATCAACACTAAAGGTTTTTTTTGGCATATACCTTAAAGTAAAGTGATAGAGTAGTATATCTTCAATTTATCTCATAACTTAATATTACTTTTGAATACTTAGTATCTGTCTCAACTATAAGCTTTTTACACTCAACTAACTAATATTTGTTGACCTTACAAAGCTCTCATCAAACTATAGAGCTCTTTCTTAGATTATAAAAACCTTGTCTTCCTTTTATTCAAAATGATAGATTCTAGCTTTGTATAAGTACATTATTTAGAATTGTCTAGGGCCTCTTGAAAGATTCCAGAACTCACTGCCATTAAAGAAGTGTCAACTAATAAAACTACTGTCTTTTCTGATTTATAGTCTAAAGATTTTAGAGGTGCACTTTCAGTTAATGACTTCTTCAACTGGGCTATTACTACTTATTGCTCTTTCCTTCAAATAAATAGTGTGTAATTTTAAGTCAACTTATTAATAGATATAGCCACTCTAGTATAGTCCTTGATGAACATTAATGAGACCTATCTATTGCTAAGTACTATTAATAACATCTCTGTCAATCTTATCTACATAGTATCTAATTTGAGAATATATCCCTTTAGTATAAAATCTTAGCAATTACAAGATGTTTAAAATCATGAGCTTCATCACATGAAGTCTAGCTTTAGGATCTAAAATGACTAGGCCAAAAACCCCTTTAGTGACAATTGTTAGTAACAACTTTTAGCAACACTAATACTTTGCTTTCAAAAAAACAATATCTTATAAAAATATGACTTCTTAAACCTTTTATTTTTCTTAATAAGGAACATATCTAACTGGCATCTATACTTCAAATATTGATATATGGTATACTTGCTTATACTTCTATTTGATGCTTATTTATTTTCTATTTGATACATTATATATACATATTTCTGACATTATATATTTATAGCTAGTTACTATCTAAACATTGGTATAAAATTTTGAATATCTTAACAGATACTATTACTTTTAATGACCAATTTTCTATTCTTGTATACATTACTTACAACAATATAAATACTCCCTATATATACTTAATCCAACATGAAAAAGAAAGATTATAGCCTACTACTGCCCACTGTAGCCTTGGAATACTTTACTCATTGTTTTCCTCAGCTTCAAATCTTATTTCTGATCTTCTTTATCACTATTAACAGCTTAGCAGTAAGTTTTGGTGAACTTGTCCTTAATTTAGTGTGGTATCAAGTATGGGTGCCTTATAGTGTTATATTATCTTAGCAATGCTAGTAACTATAGCTAGTAATTAGTTTTGGTATCTATTCTCTTTTAACTTATATTCCTGCCTCCTATCCCTCTTCATTGCTAGACCCTTACAGACTTTAGCAACTTCTCCTAGCAATCTTTTGCTTAGCAACTTATTGCTCTTTAACCCTCTTTTCACTCCTCTGTCATACTTTAGTAACATTCATTTACTTTACTAACCTTCTCACTTTCTATTGTTTGATCCTCACTCATTTTTAATGACTCCTCTTCCTTACTCCTTTAACAATTACTTTGTCTCTATCTCTTTTCCTTTCTTATCTCTTAGCAACTTAGCAATCTTTTGTTAGTGTCTAGCAACTCAAGCTAGCATTAGTAATTATTTTTACTTGCACCTTTTCTATTACTACTTTTCAGCTCTTATTTTCTGGGATGTTTACTGACTTGCTTTCATACACTCTTTCTATTGCCAGCTACCTTATCTGGTTGCCTATACATTTTATAAGTTGTTCTTTTTAGTTTCCTGCATAGTAGCTAAGCAGCATAGAAGCATATCAATATTCTAAAGGTAACATAAGTCTTTAGGAAAGCTCTAATATCTGACTTGTCCTGGCAATCACCCCATCCCATAACAATGGCTAAGCACTTAGTCTCTGGCTTCTGTTCTTCATAGAAACACCTATAACTAACTACTACAATCTTATTAGCACAAACTATTGATTTCTTTCCAGAGAAAGTTTCTTCAGCATATTTAATTTTTTGTAACACTCTGTTTATATTGAGTAAATGTTCTCATACAAATCTCCTGATGTCTAGATTCTTTGAAATGACTTCATAGCTATTATCTGCCAATTCATATCTATGAGTTAGTCCTCTGACTGACACATTATCTATGTATAGCTAAGTTATATGAGGAATCTCATCCTTTAAGATGAAAGTAATATCATTATGGAAGATTGGTACTGAATTTTTCCATTCCATTGGAAGAGTTACCGACCTCAAGCCCCTAAAGATGTCTAAAAGGTAGCATAATCCCTAGCTTACATTCAACACTCTCTTATTATATCCCACATACAAGTCAAAGATCTCTCTACAAGCCCTTCCAGCAAAATGACTAGCCAACTCTTCAGTTACTGATGACAATCCAGAGTGTGCAATGGTCACCTTATTCAGAAGTTCCAAGCTGTAAACTATCCTCAAACTCTCACCATCCTTCTTCAACACTGTGAACCATTGGAACCTGTATGAAGAATTGGATGGTTCATAAACATCAGCTTTAATTTTCTGCTTCATCATTTTACAGATTTTATCCCTAAGTCCTAGAGCAATGAGAATGTCTTTCAATACTTAAGGAGTGTGAGGGATTATAGACATTATTACAGGAGGGAAGTATTCCTTCTTGAACCTTTCTCTTTGAGAATCATTCCAGACAAAAGCCTACTCCTATAGCATTATCAAATGATATACTAGTAGCCTTCATCTTCTCTAGCTATAGAAAATCTGTACCATGTACTTGGTCAATGATTTTCTTGTACTCAGTAGTATACCTTCCTATAGGTTTGAAATCAGGTGGGTTTGAATCAAGCTTTGGTATGTCTGCCAAAGGATCTCCAGTAATACACTTTTCAATTCTGAACTCCTCAGGAGAGGTTTTTAGTACAGGTTTCATCTTTCTGATAATAGGCTTGTATTTTTTAAAGAATACTTATGCAGTTTCCCCCACACCTGTTCCTAACTTTAGGCTATCCTGCTGTCTTAAGATTCCTCCTAACCTCCCTAGTAGTTGACACAACTATGCATTTAGATAGGTTGCTAATGTCTGCTCATCCTTCTCCTCAGCTTTACCCTCTAATACAAAAGCTTATAGATATACATCTTTCAACTCCTGGTTCTTGAATCTACTATTGTTTATAGTGTATCTAGTCACCACTACTTCCCCATTCTCCATTTCTCCCAATATAACTGCTACCACTCCCTGGTCTATGACCAGCTTATTCAAACTTAAAATTTTGGTTCTCTATCTTCTGCACCTTCTACCTTAAGCATCCTCCCCCTTTTGAAGAGTGATCAGAGCTGTCTAGCATTCAGTATTAGGATCTCTGAATAGTTATAATGGCACTGTTATCTTATAGGTTTTATGTGTTACTTTCTGTCAGTATCAAAAAGTCAACCTAACAAGATAGTATAAACTGGCTTGACAAAGATGTGCACTTACAAGTAAATGGTGAAGCCTTTAGCAAAAGTAAATGGTATATTTTTGGCTAAACCAACTAATACATCTACTTTGCTATTAGCACTTTCTATCTTCAAGCATATGTCTAGATCCCAAGTCAACCCTAAGCAAAATGCCTCATCTAGTGCCATGCTGACTATTTGAAATCCACTGTCTAGAATTGTCTCTACTTGTCCCCTCTGATTGACAGTAGAGTATTAAGATCTCAAATACACCACTACTGGCTTTTCTTCTAGAGGGATATTTTCCAAGTAAGTAGCTACATAATCCTAATGCACAACTGTACTAGTAGGCAATCTATTCTGTATTCCATCTGCAATAAAATAGGTTGCCATTAGTAGGTCATTGACATCTACTTTGTTAGGTAGCTTCTTCTCCCTTACAGTCTGCTGTTAAACTGCAACCTTGGGGATATTGGGATTCCTAGACTTAGTCCCTGATTTAAGAGTCAATCTGTATATCATTGCCTCTCTTAATTCAGAAGACATATCCAGTTCTCCAGTGCTAAAAAGTACAGTAGCCTTCTGGAGCCTATTAATAGTCCTATTCCACTCATTCCTCCTTGTTCTAGTTGGGGAACTTCTAACAGCATCCTGCACTAGCAAGTCTGGTCCCTCATTGAAGGCTGGAACCTTCTCAGAAGGTAGATCTAGGTTGGGTGCAACTCTAGATGGAATCACCAGTCAGCTTTTCTTTTTAGAATTCTCTAGATTGTCTTTTAGACAAAGGGAATACTTCTGAATAAGCTGCCTCTTTCTTCTTTGCCATCCCTGAATCCTCTAAAAATCCTTAGAGACAGACTTCTGTCCACTAACAGGATTAGCTATACTCCTTATATTAACCAGCACACTAAGCAGCTCTGTCATCTTAGTTAAAGCCTTTTTCCAGCTCCTCTAAGTGGTCTGACTCCTTATGTCATATGCTTTCTAATATGTCATCTTTTATGTTTCTAGCTGCATTTACATAGATAAAATAAGTAACTGTATCTGAATAGTCATCTATTGGCCATCCAAAGTACATGCTCACTTGTTTATTATGTATCTGCACTAGTCTAGTATAGAGAGATATACCAGCAAGATCCATAGGCAAGGGAGAACTATTGGGTAGTCTGGCTCTCACTGCCAGGCCTGTCCACACTCTAAATACCTTAAGACCATTGGATGTGACCTGATAACATCTAAAAATGATAGAACAGAGTGGATCCCATTGTCTCATATAAGGTATCCCCCTTTATCTGCCCCCTCAACACTAACTACATGCCCATTACCATTGAAGTCAAGCTATCAATGCCCTATACAGCTCAACCACCTTCTAAGAACTTCCACTGGGAAGAATTTGACACCTTTCTGAAGAAGAAGCTAGATTCATAGTTCCCTACACAGTATATCACAATGGAAGAGGTATTCAACTCTAAAGTATCAACACTGATGGTGCTGATCAAGGAAGTCATTACAGATGACAACATAGTCCTGATAAGAAGGCCATGTCTACATACCAAGAAGTAGTAGATGGTGGAGTTGATAGCTCTAAAATATAAACAGTCAAAAGCAAACAACTTACCTACAAATACTACAATATTGCTAACCATCCAGCTAAGACTAAAGCCAATCACCTGTCCTATCTCATGGATGAATGAATATACAAGGCCAAAGAAGACCACTAGGTCAAATGGCTAGAGAACATCAATGCAAGGCAGATCTACATAGCTAATATATATATCATGCATGAACCAATGGACACATCATGCAACAGAGGCCCAGAACTCAAAATCAATTGCAATGGTATACCTAAATAAGCTACAACAAATGCCCAGAAGGCTAAGATCTTAGCTAAGTTCCTTTTCCCCTGCCCCTTTTCAACTCCCTCCCTCTTCTACACTATATACCCTAACCCACTATCCAGTAATTACTTCCTGAAAAGGAACTACATCATGACTGCTATCAAGCAGCTAAAGTCTTACAAAGCACTGGGTTCTAATGAGATTCCAAACATTATGCTTCAAAAGTATGCAAATACACTTTTAGACTACCTTTACTATATATTCTATACAGTGCTAGAGCTGGATGTCTACTGTAACTCCTAGTTTGTCTCCACTACCTTGATTCTACACAAGCTCAGCAAGCCTAGCTATAATAAAGCCAAGGCCTACAGACCCATTAGTCTTCTCAACATCATCAGAAAGCTACTATCTACTATTATAGCTGCTGACCTATCATACCTTACAGAAAAACACAACATGCTCCCTATTCAATAATTTGAAGGCCACTTAGGTTGAAACACCACCAATGCTATACACACTGTCATTTTTAAGATCAAAGATGCCTAGCACTTAAGCTATATAGCTGCTACTCTCTTTCTCAATGTTCAAAGTACATTCTTAAACATAGTCTACAACTGACTTTTGTACAATATATATAAATATAGAGTCTCTGAATACTATGTCCAACTGACTCAGCAAATGCTCACAGGACACAAAACAAGACTCAAATTCAATAACTTTATATTAGAACTCTTTAATGTACTCAATAAAACTATGTAAGGCTGCTCACTAGCCATACTCTTTTATACCTTCTACAATGCCCTTTTCATCTAAGTAGCCACCAACAATGCCAAGGATAAACTTGCCTTAGGCTTTACTAATGACACTATATTTCTTGCAATAGTTAAAACTCTCATAATCTGTTATAGCATTTTTGATGACATAATTTATTGGCCAGGAGGTGGATTTGACTCATCTATCTCACACCACTCTCCATTCAAACTATCAAAGCTAGCCCTAATCAATTTCTCTTAATCCCTCTATAATAATATCCTAATAGACCTATCACTTACATAAGCTAACCTAAATAGTATGGCAACTATTTAGAGGGTCAAAATAGTAACTTTGTATAAATACTTAGAAGTTATTTTTGACCTTAAACTGTAATAATTGGTGCACTGCCAGAAGGCCATGGCTTGAGCCATTTGATGGTCACTATAGATAATATGTCTCTTGTGAATATCTGAGAGAATGCCACTACAAAGGGTCAAACAACTCTACAACACTGTAAGAGTTTTGGCAATTACCTATACAGCTAATATATAGTATATTGGCATCCATAACTTGCCCTTAGGAAAGAAGAAGCTTGAATCAGTTGTAGCCATTAAGAAACTTGTCATCTCCTTAATGCCATACAGCCAAAGCAATAATTAACATTCTCAATATATATATATTTCTCCTACCTATAAAGCTCCTTTTCAAAAAAGTCCTCTACAGGGCTGTAGTACATCTGTCCTCTTTTTCTCCCTTTCATTCCCTTTCCCTCCCTTTCCCTCCCTCTCACCTCCTCCATTTTCCTATATACCAAGTGGCCAGACAATATGTTACTTGGCATAAGTCCCTTCTCTACCACCTCTTCTTTACAACTGAGGTTAGGCCCAAGGCCATTAAGATCATTGATCCCATTTGATGCTACCCTAATTACTTACCTTTCTTTTCAACCATAATAACAGACTGTAAAGAGGTACTAGCTAAAAGACACATTCACAAAAGCCCCTGCAGCTATATACTGTAACAAGTCAGGCTTTGAGGATGGTGTGGGTGTCTTTGCTATTCTCTATGTCAGTGAAGTGGAAATGCAACACCTATGCTATCATCTAGGTAGTAAGTCAGAGCATACCATATATAAGGCCAAAATTGTAGGTACTATTCTTGCCTTACATCTACTAATATGTTTACATTATATATGATTTGAACTTTTCTATACCAACAGCTACACCCTACCTACTACCTCCTTGACCATGTCCACAATGCCATGGAACTTCTCCACACCAAGCAGAACTACCTTATCAGGGCAATAGATCAAAGGCAAATGCTATACACTAGTAATAAATAAATAGACTATACTTACAGGATTATGAATCTGCAAATCTACTGGACTTCAGGAGATATAGGTTTTAGGCTCAATGAAAAAGCAGATAAGCTTGCAAAAAAAGTCTTCCAAGGCTACACCAGTAATCCCAAGTCTCTTCCAATATTCCTACAATACATACTGCTTCTTGTCAGCATCAGTGTCAGCTGCCAAGCAGCACTCAAAACACTTCATACTGAGTAGAATAGCTAGTAGAAGCACTCTTCATAGTATACTAAGAGTCATACCATCAATCCATCTCTCTTGTCAAAGAAGTACCTCTACCTAACCAAGCTCCTTAACTACTACTATTTTGTTCTTGCCATATTCCACTCAACAACTACCTATTTTGAATTTGTTATTCTGAAATGCCTTTATACCCTTACTACAATGCCATACTCAAAGTTAGAACAGTCTAATGTATCCTCTTCAAATACCATTACTACTAATTTAAGAGGCATTGCTACCTGCAAAAAGAACTACAATATAAAGCTGAGTCTATCTCTTACCTATTGACCAAATTTAATACCCTAATACATCTCTTCAGCTTTATTCACTCTACAAAGCAATTTAGACACCAAGATATAGATTAAACCTGATACTGACATTGCCAGCAGAATGACTCATCCCTGATGGCCAGCTCCACTGAGCCCAAACCTACTTAACCTATTCCTACTTACTCTTTCTAATACTGGCACCAATACCTATCCTCTTTCTGTTTCACATTACTATCTTCCCCAGGGCAGAAACACCACTTATTGCTTGGCCCCTTGCCACCTCACTTACAAGCAGGCAGCATTTATCACACATCACCACACTATATATAGATCTCAAAGTTTACTAGGAAAGTGTAACTAAAAACAATAAAGAAACATCAACTCACTCATTCTTTATATATGTAGGGGGGCATGGATTCTTACAACTCTTGTAAAATGTATAGTAGTGACATGTAACATAGTGCTTGACACTAAGCATGAATAAATTAATTCAAGAATAAAAAAAAAGTCTGGCTCTACCTTCCAGTAAAATGATCTATCCCTTTTATATATCTGCCTTGATCAGTTCATACTCTAAGATTCTATGTCCAGCTTGCCAATAATAGAAACAAGTAATAGCACTTAAGTTAAAGCTGGAAAAAATCCCTCTATTCTGACACTCTAGGCTTCCTTGATATTCAAGAAGGTGTTGTACATGTCCAGCTAGCTATTCTACAAGGTTTGTATAGCACTTTGAATACTCTCCATCTGTTTTCCAATAGTGACTACAGCATCTTGTAGATAGGCCATTCTCTCTTCTGTCTCCTCCTCTTTGTTGTGTCTGCTATTGCTGTCTACTTTTTCTACCCTTTCTTCTCTAGGACTTCTCAGAGTAACACCATTTATCAAAGTCTTCACTACTGTAAGCACCTCAGATAAGTCATACTTATTATCTTTATGCCTATCTCTAATAGAATCTTTGTAGTGGAATTTTTATAGTGACCATACCTACTGATTAGTCTTTCCTCTATAATATTTACAAAGGTTAAGGTAAAGCAATCTAGGAATTTATCTATCAGAGACCTATTCCTAATAACCTTAACCAACTTTTTAGCTTTATCTCTAAACTTTCTTAGTAGCAAATGAATCTCTATAATGTCATTCCTACTCAGTCTGACATATTCCTTGTAGATTCTGTCCAGATTTGCAATACTATCTGTATCATCTACTGCTTTTGGATAAGACTTTTTAATCTTCTTCTCAAAGGCTAACCAAGTATAATCATCTCTAAAGTAATCAAAGCCTAGCTATTCTTGTTTAGTCTGAGTATCTCACATACTTTAAAATTCTCTTCTTTTTCTCCTTATCTCCCTGTATCCCAGTATGCTTAAATAGAAAGATCATTCTTTGTAAAAAAACATCAAACTTCAGAAGGTTCAGTATACTTAAACTTAGGTGCATCCCTACTGTTAGACAGTAGCATCTTATGTCTGATTGATTCTATAATAGAGGCAGTAAAAACTAGTTGAATAATAGAGCACAGTTTTTTTAGTAAGCTTGAAAATACTTTCTCAGTCTGAAGTTTTCTTCTTCTGAGCAAGAATTTAGGATTAGATAAAAAGGACTTTGAACTACTACTATTGGTCCTAGTTTTTCTTTTCCTAATTATAATAGAATTTTTCATTTTAGATGGAATCACTTCAGATGTTTTGGACTAAGACTTAGAAGGTGCAAAACTAATGTTTCAAAGGTTAGACTTCTCATAAAGATCCAAAAGGGAGTTTAGTATAAAAGAACCCCTTAAAGTAGGCTTCAGATGATATAAAATCTAGGTTTGACATTAACACTAAGTCCAATAACTTTGATCAATGAGTTATACTTAGTTTGTAAGAGTTTGAAGCTCTTATAATACTAGCTCTTATTTTGTTAAGTAGGTAAATGTAATAGATTAATTGTTTTTAACTTAAAAGCCTGAGACAGTTTCAAAACTAATGAATTTTTCACAGGTTAGACTATTTATAAAGATTTAAAAGTGAGTTTTATATAAAAGAACCTCTTGTAGTAGGTTCCAGATGATGCAAAATCTAGGTTTGATATTGACACTAAGTTTAATAACTTTAGTCAATGAGTTATACTTAGTTTGCAAGAGTTTGAGGCTCTTATAATACTAGCTTTTATTTTGTTAAGTAGGTAAATGTAATAAATTAATTGTTTTTAACTTAAAAGCCTGAGACAAATGAATAAGGTACAAAAATATATAAAACTTATATCTCAAAGTAAATTCAAGCTCATGAGCCTCAAAAATCTACTTCTTAGGGACTTCTGAGCTATAGTAGATACTTATTTGCCCTCATCCTATACTATCCCTTCTCCTTTTATACTACTCTTTCCATGTACAAACCTCATTGATAATAGCATAATGTCATGCCTTTTTGATGTATATACTGGGCACTACTATCTTTTAGACTGCTAGCATATACTTGGCACATTTTTAACTAGTCAAAAGTCCATAGTTTAGCCATTTTTAGCTAACCTTTTTTTTCTGATTTGCTTCCCTTCTGCTGTTGGCAGCTGAGTACTCCTTAAATTGCCTTTGATTATCCTTTGTAGAGTGACAACTTGCTTAATATAGTGTATGGCAAGGTTTCTTTTCTTTTTTTTTTGTAAATGACAATAAAAATCTTATTTTCATAAAAGGTTTTAATTGGTGATTATGAATTAGTGATCTGTAATCACCTTGAGTAGCATGCTCTTTGGACAATTATCAGTACACTACATTATACTTTAATGCATGACCTGACCTTTTGTCCTATGTCATAGTACCAGGTCTTTTTGTATTGGCTAAAGGTTATAGAGGATATGCTTTTAGAATTTAGATATACTCTTTGCTTACAGATTTCAGTGTCCTTTATTGCTTATAGTTTTCAGCTCAAAGATCTCTGAGTTCCTTTTTTCTTTTTACTGGCTAGTTGATGCAGCCATATTAGTATAGTATACTTGTTTATTTTCTATTTGAGATGCATATCTATTTTCCATTTAATATATTTTATACACTTCTAATATCATGTACTTACAGTTAGTTACTATCTTAACATCAGTATAAAATTTTAGACATTTTGACAAACATCATTATCTTTAATGACTATCTTTTCTTTATAACTTACATTACTTACTATAGCATAAATACTTCCTATACATACCAAGTTCAATACAAAAAAGATATAGCCTACTACTACTTACTGAACCTTCTAAAAACTTTACTTTCAGTACCTTTCTTAGCTTCAGAGTTCATTTACCAGTTCTTTTTGTCACTATTAATGGCTTAGTAGCAAACCTTAGCAGATTCATTTTCAATTAGTATAATATCAAGTATGGGTGTCTTATATTATTATAGTATTTTAGCAATGCTACTAACTATAGCTAGTAACTAGTTTTTATGTCTATTTCCAGTTTTTTAACAGCTTTGCTCATATTCTTACTCTCAACACCCTTTTATTACTAGGCCTTCACAGACCTTAGCAACTTTTCCTAGTGACTTATTGTCTTTTATCCCCCTCCCCTAACACTTTCCTTTATATATCTTATTGATGTTTGCTTACCTTACTGATCTCCCCACTTTCTATTACTTAGTCCTCTTTTATTCTTAGCAACTCTTATTCTTCACCTTCTTAGCAATTCTTTTGTCTTTATCTACTCTCCTTTACATCACTTAGCAACTTAGCAATCTTTCATTAGTGTCTAGTAACTTAGGCTAGCATTAGCAACATCCTTAACTTACACTCCTCTTTTTATTACTACCTTCAAGCTCTTGTTCTCTGGCACATTTACCAACTTGCCCTCACCCCCCTTTCCTACTGCCAGCTACCCTATCTAGTTACCAGTACACTCTTAGGTTTTCTTTTAGTTTCCTGTATGGCAGCTAGGCAGCATAGGAGTATCATCAATATATACTAACTAGAAATGGCAATGACAAATTGAAATTATATCAACTCCTTATATAGTTGCACCTCAGGAACCTCAGAACCAATTTAAACAGATGACATTTCACAGTCCAAATGAGGGAGAAAAAGTCCAGAAAAGATAGTGACTCCTTGATCAATTGAATAAATGGAGTTTCCAATAGAAAGATCAATATATATATATATATATCTAAAATAGGCATATCACCTTTTATGAGAATGATTGTTTGCAATGGTAAAAACCAATGTGACAGGTATTGGTATGGCAATGAGCACAAGTTTGGAAGCCTTGGTGAAGAAACAATCGAGAAGTTGCGAAATAAAAATACTTGACCCCTACCCGATTTGAACAAATGACTTTGTGGAAGCTCCAACGACAACTGGAATCACACACTCTGACCACTGAGCTAAGGGGTCATAATTACGGTAGTCCTTTGGCCACAGCCAGGGGTGCGATGATCGGACCGATGCCGGCAGACTTGCCCCCTATCGTAGTCCAATACTCGAATGGCATGACATGCGCGTGGTAGAGTCTTCCGAGAGGGTGATGGCGCAATGCGAATCCACGTGTTGGGATGAGCTCCAGAGACCCAAAGGTTGATCACGACGCCGTCAATCAATCGTCAAGTTCCAGTTATAGCCACATACAACCCCACTCCCCATTCCATACCCCTTCTGCGAACATGAATCGTTGCTCACGCTCGTTTACCCCTCCAATTGAAGTCACAACGTACAGGGATCTACCGTTCTTCGAGGAGCAACTTAATAATAATGCGATGAACTTGCAGAGTCGGAGTCGAGGTATCAGCATGCGTCCTACACCTCTCATAATTGTTTGATCTTGGTGATGACAATGTTCCCAATTCTATTCTTAAAAGTCATCGTATTCCTTCTCGTTGGGGTCCTACTCCCGCCATCACAAGTCTCGATCTCGTAATACCATATAGAATGGCATTGAAGAAGCTCTTGCCTAGAGCGATTCCCGACGTCCAGTTCATGGTACATCCGTATATCTCGACTGGCTTGTTATATGCTAGTGTCACGATGCCAGTGTTATCCCTTGCGAGTGGGATGTATAAAGAAAGGATATCATATGCTCATAAGTGAGTCCATCGTCTCCTCACTTGTACATAGACACCACCCGCTGAATGCCATACAGATACTTCTCCAGACTAACCATGCTCTCCCTCATTCAATATGTGCCTCAAAGTCTGCAAACCACCTCTACTCGGCTTGAATCTCTCTTTTCTTTCTTCCTCCCCTTCTGATATCTCCTCCCAATCTTGTTCCTGCTCGCCCATAAGTTCACGTACCCTCTCACCCCCGCGATGCACTCGGTCTCCCTCCGTCTCACCCGGCCTGAGCATTGCTATCCTTGAAATGCTGCCGGGGATCAATCCTCGAGGCGAGCTGATACCTTCATCGAGGGTCGGTCAAGCATTTCGAGAGGGTCATGAGAGGCACCGAGCGGCATTTGAGCAGAGGAAAGGGAGAGGGAGAGGGAGAGGATAACGGGATTGTTGGGTGGGTTGTGAGATGGTGGAATGGGGAAGTGGAGAGGAATGGCAACGCAGCAAGGAATGGAGGCGGAAGGGAAGGGTTAGGAGGTGGGATGGAAGGCCTGTTGCTGGGAGAGACGTCGTCGGGCTAATCAAGTGCTCCAGTGAGTAAGAGGACAGGGAATGTGATGAAGCAGAAGTGTCTTTCCCTCTGCGGAAGGGCATAGAAAGAGGACAAAGTATGAGTTATCAAGATGGAAAGGAGCCTGGCCCGGAATTATAGAAACATGAGAATGAGTACGATTATGGTGAACATTGATATGGCGTGGGCTTTGGACGTCTATGTACCTGGTGTATGTTGTTTATAATTCATTCGACGTCCTGTGTGAGATCTACATACAGTTTACATCCCTCCGATTACAATTTCTTCAGTCGTAGATCGTGCATGGAAAAAAAGTAGTTTAACCTGATGCTTTTTTGAATCAATCATCGCAGTGCCCTCGTCAAATTACTTTGTGCTTATACACTGCATTCATTGTGTCTTCCCTCCGAATTCTATGTCCCTAGACTAGTACACCCTTCAGCATGCATACAGATGTATACGTCTTCCCCAGTCTGAGTCCCTAGGCAGAGACATCCTCCTCGGATGTTTGTAAGGCAATTATTGAATTGTGTACCACCTCAATAGAAGAAACCTCTCTGATCAGGAGGATTGTCAATGTTGGATAAACAAACTGTTAGCAATCATGTTCAGTATGCATTATAATTATACAAACGTTATAGGCATCAGCTTACAGAGATATTCCTGTACAGAGATACAAAGGCCAGAAAGGCAATGTTTGGTGTGGTTGGTGTAAATGGATCAGGAACAACCACAGGCGCAACTTGAAGTCCGAACATCGCAAGCTGTCAAAAAGTGGATGCCTATTTCTGAAGGGAATTTGACCTAAAACATACCTGGAGAACACAGTAGATGGCCCCAGAATCTACAAGAAGGGCTAAGATTCGTCATGATCCAATGAATTTTCAATGTGAGATTTGAATCTTTTGTAGGAATCTGAGATGGCTGCTGTATTGAATATTAGCTTGACTCAAACGGTATGTACATGCACGTACAACAACGTCATTCCAATGAATAATGTAGCCATTGCATTCGTCATAAAAGACAATCCAAAAAACATATAGCCAAAAACACGGCCCCATATTGCATCATTATTATTCCTCAAATTGGGGACGAATTGTTGGTTCCTAACTTGCTGCCCTACGTTCCAACCTTGGCCAAAAGAGAAGAAAGAAGTGAAAATTAAGTATCCCAGCATGGCTCCTTTGCAGGTTGACTATTCAGCAAACGGTAACGCTGGAAATTCTCCAGAATGAGACATACCACAGGAACAGATACATAGTCCGACTGAAACCACAAACACCCATCTTCTCTTGCTGAAGACAAGCCATGCGCGCCATATAATTATGGCGTCATTGAAAACGAGCTGATCGGGGAGAACATGTCTGGTGAGAAGGTATGTCAGATAAATTTTGACACACGGGACAAACGGGGCAAGTAGAAAGCCATAGCATTGCAATGGGGAATGCGTTCAATTGCACATCAGAAGACACGGAGGGGCCTACGATAGATGGATCCAAAAGTCCCATGCCTGTGAACACAGTCAAAGCTGGGAAGCTGTACATCCATTTCAAGGCAGCATAACCAAGACTTGTGAGTAGACTGAATGAAATTATGGCCAGTGTTGCTCGGGAATACAAAGACTGTCCTCTATACCTGAGAAAGCTCTGCGGTTGGATTCGTTTCATGAGTACTTTTCCGTGCTTACTTTATGCCAGTGTAGATTGCCATGATGTATAAGGGGGTGAATATCCCTTTGATGATGCCAGTATGCAATCAAATTCAGCAATTACAGATAATGAAAGATCTTGAGTAAGATGATTCATCTTCTACGTAGAATATATTGACCCACATACCTGTGCATAGGAGACTGATTGTCAAGTCTGTGAGGAGGATCTCCAACACCATGCCCGTCGATGCCAACATATTCCGGAGGCCAGGTTGCATTATTAATCAGAGACTAACTATTTCAGACACTGAGTTAAGTATTGGGTGGAAATTAACAAACACCACGGCAGCAAGGAATTTATAAGCTCTTGTCGGTCAAGACTTCCTTTTAGCTTTGGCAGTGCTACAAAAGTGATGATGATATATCAATCACCTTTGACGATAGCTGTGGCATGAGGGCAGCCAATAAGAGAAGTGATTATCCTTACTCCATGAAACGCCATGAGGCAACCATCTCATATGACGAGTTCACTCTGGAGCACACTTGTTTTCAATCCGAGCACTTGATTATTGGATCCGTGCCGTTGGTTTTCTGTTTTCATGGAACAAGATCTGTCCCCGTATCATCAGGATATCAGAAATGCTGTGAAACAGCCATTCGAGATAGCTTCTGAGCACTTGATTGCTGAACCCCCCCTGTTGGTTCCAGGTATTATACCTCTGTCTCACGCGGACTAATCATAACAAAGCATACAACAACAGATAAAAAGGACTGAGAAATCAGGCTGGGCGTCGATAGTAGGCATGGTGCTTGGGGGATATGGCGCATTTAAGAGAAATGCAAATGCCATAGTTCAATGATTCAGTTACAGGTTGATAATCCGTGTCTGCATATGGCTGCATGGAGTAACGATTGAAACAATCATCCACATCAGAAGATTGCATCAGAAACACAATGTGATGATGAACAGAGTCATGTCCAACTTACTCCCTCAGCCCTACAGTATTCCGACAATGTTGTTGGGGAGCAAGCTCCCCATAAATATACTTATTCATGCGTGCACACTGTACGACAGTGGAAATTTGCCATAATTTACAGGAGTAGATATCCTGTAATGTCAGTGTATTCAAAGAAGAATCCAGAAGACAGATAGTCAAAGCTCATAAATAAGTCGATGGTACCTGGAATTAACTGCAATCAACCTCATACATGTGGCGGCATGCAAGACTGATTTGTCAATTCTATGAGGCTGTCTTCCGTCTCCACGTCTATTGCCGCAGGAATCGTCATTTTCTTGGATCTCAGACTGCTTACTGATCAGAGGAAATTGGTTTAAAAACCGGATAGAAAAGCCGGATAGAAAGAGCATGATTTGTTTCGTAAGAGCGAGAAGGTATCAATGGAGATTGAGACCTTCTTGCGGGCGATGCAAGTGATGATGGTATGTCAAACGCCTTCGAGACGGTCGGTGATCCTGCTCACCCACAGGTTCACATTCCCTCTCACCCCTGCGACGCACTCGGTCTCCCTGCGTCCCACCCGGCGCGAGCATCGCTGTCCCAGAAATACCCCCGGCGAGCAATCCCCGAGGCGAGCTGATATCTTCGAGGGCCAATAGAGCGTTTCAAAAGGGATATGAGTTCGAAGCCTAGCACCAGAAGAGTTGATAGCTGCAGTGATTGTTTATCTCCATGATACCGTTGGAACTTTCATTAGAAATGTCTCGAGGTGATGGATCATCTTGGTGACTTCATTCTGATTGTGGAAGCTCCAACTCCGAAAGCACCGGAACCTAGGTATCTTACACTGAGTTCATCATGTTGGTCTCCATGTATTACGGTCATGTTGTCACTTTCTGTGAATAACATGATCTAATAGCATGTTCTGGTCCCATGACCCCGTGGTCTGTGTTGAAAATGCGATACCAAGTATAAAAATTTGAGGAAGGTCGGAAAATATACCAAAGGGCTTGCAGGTAGGCGGGGCCCATGTAGCACTATAGGGCTGAACATAACAGACCGTTCAAGAGCGGATATAAAAACTAGTTATGTCAAGGCCAAGGGCCGTATATTGCTTGGCCTGAGAGAGATGATACATCTCAGCTGACAAATGATTGTCCCTATCAAAGAATTGCATCCGAAACAGCATTTAGTGAGTAATGCAGATGTCAAGCTTCATGTAGGAGATAGTGCTTGGGCGTTTCCTGAAGTGAACAAGCAACGACCGTTTCATTTCGTGACAACACGAAGCTCAAACAGGCTACAGAGGATAGCATTGGTAATTTTCGTCCGCGATCGGAGCTACTAGAAGAAGCCCATTATACACAAGATGTTCTGAGACAGACGTCGACCAATCATTAACTTGGAGATTTTTAGTTGATCATTTTCGGGCAAGATGCCGAAGCTTCGAGCAGAACCCCAATCATTCCATGAATGCGAGCGGTGCAAGACGGGCGCACCGCGCTCGCTCATTCCGTCTCACTTCAATAACTTGGCGACTTCCGGGGACCGCTGGTCCTCAAGAACAGCTGAAGAGAATGTTTTGAACTTGCGGAAGGACCAGTGTGCGAACGTCTGACTCGATCGCAGTGCACCTTATCTATGACTGTATGTGTTCCTTGCTGGGTTTGTCGTCTAGTAACGTAAACACTGGCATTTTCTCCTTTTTGCAAGTGGGCTGCTCGAGTAGAAGCTTCTGTACAAATATGCGAGTGCATTGGGCTTGTTCTCCTTTTCCCCTGTCGTCTCTCTTTCTTGCAACCGTTTGCATTCAAAGTAATCTGTGATTGACATATGACAGATACGTCCTCATGCTAATCGCATTCCTCAACTATTCAAAATGTACCTGATTATTCCAGCAGACGAAAACAATGGCATTGACGTGTTTTTTTGTTGTGGAAGGTGAGTTAGAGGCGATCGCCATTTTGTAAGTTTCTACCAATGGATGACTCAAACTACAAAAGAAGTTACTCAAGTTGCGAAGAAAATACATTGTCTCTGAGGGGACAGCGGAAAACCAGTAGTGCCATGGAACCGTTGTCAACTTCTGCAAACCGTCTATGCGCGTCTAAGTCTTGTTCAGCCCCCCTCTCATCCTTCCGTGCTCTTCTTCCTCTTCTGCACCTGCCCTCGTACCAAACACCTTCTACAGTTAGATTTCATGTCTTCATTTAGACACTCCACTTTTCACTTTTCTGCTTTGCACCCTGTTAGCAAGGTCTTCTCATTGAGATGTAATATGTCCACCGCCCCAACCCACAGAAAGGAAAGCTGGACTTACCTGGTTCCTTTGCAGCGTCAGTCGGTGTCTGGTAGCGTGAGTTTGATCGAGGCCATGTTCTCAGTATAATGCCTTGATTTCGATAATACAAACAGGTTTGTTTCGAAAGTTTATCCTGAACCTTCCGTTCTCTCAAATAAAGTGAGCTGCAGTCAAACCGGAATCATGCTAAACGTTGACACGTCAGCCATCGGGAAAAAGAAGAACTTTGGAAGGTCATGCAGACGAGAGTAATGGTATAGTTTATGCCCAAGCAACTACATTGGTCCCAAACAGCGCGTTATGATCGCTTGTTCGGCATATACACATTTAGCCATACTGCCGCCCTCTGGAACCCACTCTAAATCCGAGTGTCGCAGCTCTCGGCAGCTCTTCCAGCGGAAGAATCGTTGTACGTAGTGACCCTGCACAAATGCATTACATACCATGTTCAGTGGAGCAATAACTAATAAAGATATTGATAAAACTCCTTTGACTTCGAGTTGACTCCCGCGTCGTTCATGCGGACGCCACGTATTGGATAGAATATATCGAAATGATAAGACCGCAGCGTCTTGCCGTTATATGGAGAGATTCGGCCGCAGCTTAGATTTAATCTCAAATTTACTTGGGTCTGAAGGGATGGGTGACTCGTTGACCCAAGGATCAATGGTCAACTGTGCTCGTATCGGATGGTTCCGCGGGCTCAACATTGCCATCGTGGGTCGTACCTCGGCGCTGCGCATTGTAATGTTCGACGTGGAGTTGACATTATCAGATCTCCGAGTCGGTCCTTCGTGAAAACTCGTCTATCCTTCCTCAAGAAGGTATCTGGAGGGAAGTGCGGTGTACGAGGAGAGGAGGCAGCGGGTCGGCCGAGAGTAAGGATTAGTCAAAACAGATGGAGTGAAAATGCTCGTTCTTCCAACCATAAACATGATATCGTTGTCCTGGGTTCGAGGTGTATATATATGCGACTTGGTACTCACCTCTGGAGAAACCGTATTGATCGCGTGAGGAAATCTACTCAGACGAAGCTATTTGAGGGACCGCCTGATGCGCATCTGATGGGACACGACTTCGATATTGCGTCAGCAAGACCCTAGAACGATATCAAATCTGTCAAGACGTGGAAAGAAGCCATGTCCTGAAACTTTAGCTTGCTGGTAACCACAGGGCAGAGAAACGAAGCAGCGAACGCGAAAAGTATATTGCACTAGTGTACAGATTGAATTCAGGTGATAATTTAGAGATCAAAGACAAGGCCGTCTCATGATGACTAGAGTTTTGGTGCTCCTGGCTGCATCTTGTTGAGAAAGGCTGACGCTACGACCCGTCCTGAGTCTTTGTCAATAATCTAGAGTATATGGATAAACGTGAGGAGAAGCGCGAGCTTGTGCATAACTGAAACTAACCTCACATCGAGAAGTCATCACTCGGCCGCCTAAGGATATCGATGTGCTAACGATACTTAAACGTGTGCCTCTGGGCAGTAATGTGAACAAACGGAGAAATTAAAGGTTAAATGAAGGCGTACAGAGATGCAGGGGAGTGGAAGAGAATGTTCATTGCCTGAGTTACCCCAACTCCGTTGACATTCTGCAGTAGTCCTAAGACAACGAGTGGAGTACTACAACAGCTGCTCCGACAGAGTACATCAGCGAAGGATGAGTGGTACAGAATGTGAAGACATACTTGTCTATGAGGTATGCTACGCATCCACCATGTAGCATGCCGGCACCATTGAGCATGTCTAGCAGTACAAACGGCTAAGAGGTGTCGTCTGGAAATGCTGATGGAGAACGCACACTTTGTAACCTGGACCTCTGCTATAGTCGTCGCCTCCATCCGACCTTGCCTCTCTTGTCGCCGGTCGATGTTCACATCAACGAACTTGACATTCTTCCCAACTTTATGCCCAAAACAATCCTCATCCCCAACGCCGTAGGAGAAAAAAGTATTAGAGTTGAGCTGCTTCACGTATTCCGGTGCATTCCCGCGTATGTGTTTGACGTCGCCGTAGTTGGGAAGAGATGCAGGGTCTATCCAAGCTTTGCCTGGCGGTCGATAGTTAGGGGGACGCGAGGCATGGGAGTGCGTTTCATAGGCGGAAACGGTGGATGATGAAGCGCTCGTAGATGCGCTGTTCGGTCTTGACATGACAAGGATAAGGTGAGAGGGGAAGCTTTAGTTACGCAGACTCCAGGAAGAGCCTGCCATAATATAGGCGTGGCTTGTAATAGCTCAACTAGGGTTGAGTGACGCCTGTAATCGAGTGCGAACGATCATATTTCCGCGTGAGAAGGTAGATGAGGCGATCACACAATGGTCGCAATCTGAGAAAGACACACTGGGAAATCGAATGGATTTTCTGCGGATCGGTGCGGGACGATTGTGGTGCGCATGTTGCCATGAGCGAGGGCTTAGATCTGATAAGCCAGATCAAGAAGCTTCGATCCTAAACGAGCAGGCGTATGAGCGGCGTCCCACGAAACAGGTTGATCTCGTTGGATGCTTGTCAGCATGGACCTTACAGTGACCTTCAAGAACTAAATTTCCACATAAAGAGCCCCAGGGTCAAATACTTGGTGCGTGTCAGGATGTAACGTCTAACTCCGAAAAGCGACATCGAAAAGAACTTGCGGCTGACATCATTGATCAGTACGTTCGTAAGCAGGACCAGTTTGCTTGAAGGTGAGCCACTCACCTTTGATATCTATCTTAGCAACATATATAGGACACTTCCAATGGATACCTTCGCATCGCAATGCATTAGCAGAGCACGCTGGCACACGAGGGGAGATTGTCAGGTCATGAGTCCAACAATCTCGAGGGTGGATTGAAGATATTACATAGGAACCTAGTCAAATGAGGCACATACCCGACATGCTTGGCAAAAAATAGCTAAATTTCCTTCATGGGAATCACTCCGGGTCTGGTAAAGGCTGATACGCCAGGGGTTTGCGATGTTATAACGAATGATCATTCGAGTTCACCACTGTGAACAAGAACTGGAGTCTTCATTCCCTGTTCATGTGCCCAAAGTCGCGATCGGAGCCACCATGCGGAAAACGATGTGCATAGCATAGATGATTCTCTGCTGTCCCTTCGCCATCAGTTGGTCCTATTCGTGGATCGGAGCCCGTTCAAGACCTCTAGTGGTGTTCCAGGAAGGATCAAAGGGCACTCCCAGGTACATCTTCAGGACCTTGTCAAGGAAACAGAAAAACTAAAGATACTGTTCGCAATTTTTCTGCCGCATTATCGTCACAACACAAGAGATTTATGCAGATTTCGGCTGACCAGAAGAGGTGGTATCTATGGAGACATATAGCAATCTTTGGGACAAAGAACAGCAACTGAACTTGTTACAACCCCCTCCAAGAAGAGAGGTTGCCTCTTGTTTACCCGCGATTGCAACGGGATATTGCTTCACGTGGCCGCGCCAAGCCGGACGCGTCGCGTCCTTTTCGACGGAAGTATTTCCTTAAGTCTTCATAAGACAAATATCACTAGTAGGCAATGGGTATCCGTTAGAAATATAATCAGAACTCAAAATATGTATTCTGTGGCTCCTCACAGATGGGACTCATATGGTCTGCACCGGTCACCCTTAGTACTGAAGTTGTCGCAGTATGTCGCAAGTTTAGACGCTAGATAGCCATATGCTTTTGGGCTTCTCCTGATTGGGTTCCGAGAGGGCTCATCTGATCGAGCGTAGAAGTCAATACGATAGAATTTCTTTCCCAACTTGCATCGACTACATCGCGACCACGCCAAGTCTCTCCAACACATCTCACTCTGATGTTATCAAGTTCGATCCTATCAGAATGATGTACAAAGCGAACAAAATAGAAACCGCGAGGTATAACATATTATATGGTACAATTAGACTTCTAGTCAATCATTACCGCTTCTCGATGAGCACATATATAGATATTACAGAACGAGCATCGCAAGCTCTTCTTGAGCGCCAAAAGGCGGATCTGCCTGCGAGTCCTCAGATTTGAGGTTCGATTACAGCCTCGCCGTACTGATTCTTGAAGAAAAGAACATCGCCCTCACTCTCGACGAAAGTGCATTGAGTGAAGGATCGCCAAAGCGCGTAAAGCACGGGCTTTATACTGTATAAGTTGAGGTACCCTCAAGTGACGGAAGGACTTTTACCGTGGAATCATAGTTATAATATTCGCCGAGGACTGGTTTGATTGCCTCTGTCACTTGTGGAAGATTATCTGTTAGGATATCAGAGAAATTGGCCTTCGTGGGAAGTAAAAGGGTAGAGGTCGTACAGAAAGGTATTGTTGCAAAGAAATGATGAGCAAGGTGATCTGTATTTATCTGAATTACAGAAGCCGTCAGACTCCAAGGAAAAAGATCGCAACTTTCAAACTCACATTGTGGAAAAAAAATCGACCGACCCACCCAAAGAGCGGTCGGTCTACTGTTGCCAAGGCTCCGCGGGCAAAGGTCCATTGGTCCTGAAGACTTGCGTCAGAATATAGATATTCACACCCGCACTTCCGCAGCACCTTACGATAGTATGGGATTGTTGGGTCGCTATGCTGTAAATAGGTGAACATAACGATCCTGTCGGAATGGATTGATGAGAAGTGTATTTGACAGGCTGCTTTTGTTCCAATTTACCAGTTATGAGCAACCTAGAATAATTTGACATTCACTAATCTCGAAGTGATTGTACAATGAACGATCACATACCAGCCATGGTGCAAAATAATAGAACCATGCATCGGACCAACCTTTCTTGTAAATATAGCCTGCGATCGACGCAAGCATAGACCCTATGGCGATGTTGGAGAAAATGATGAATGTGCCTGAAACGAAGTCAATATAAATGTGATGAGAATGAGCCCCTGTGATTTGGATCATCTTGTTTCGTACGTTGTTCAGGCTTGAATAATTTGGAAGAAGGTATGTAATGCTATATTGAAAGGCGTATGAATGTTGATAATCACTTTTGGTAAGAGAAAACTTACACTGGTTCCAGGAGGATATCTCGGATTTCCCTTGCGATTGTGTCTAGAATAGACCATCTTAAGAAGAGAACACTTGCGCCGAGATGATGGATACGTACATCAGGTACAATTGAAAGCCACTGACAGGTAATTGATGAATAAATATATAGCTATGTCATGATGATGCAGAGACATGGGACGTAGCACTTACAAGAACTGGCGAATAAATAATTTAAAGAGGGTAAAAGCGGGTGTTTCTTCGAGAACTTCGGTGTAGTCCATCCTTACAGCGACCTTCCCATCAGGCAGTTTAAAGTCCTGGCGAGTTGGAGGAATGTACGTTTCATCCCGTTCAATGTTGTTTGTCGATTTCTGAGTTACGACGTAAATCTGCATGGTCATAGTTCAATATAGAATGCCATCTACATACGTGGTGCGTTTGGTGGGTCACTCTCCAGGCGAAATAGGGAGTTAAGACCGAAGTATGGAGTACGATCCCGAGGATCGTGTTTACCCAAGTGTATGGTGAAAGAGCTCCATGACCGGCCTGATAAATTTAATGATTACCGGTCAGCTATAGTCGATGGCGCGGACAATGACTACGTTATACCTCGTGCCCTGTGCGCGGAGACCATCATCAGGTCAGTATTCGATCTTACCTGCCATGGAGACTTACCAAGACACCAGATACCTGCGAACGTAATACCCTGCCAGCCCCAGTAGAGTATCCATAGTACTCCTCTTACTAGCTGTTGCATCACAGGGACATTGGTCGTAAATCGAGCGACGCTGCTGATCTGTGTTGCGATGTGATAGAAACAGAATGTAAAGAGGAGATGCCGAGCAATATAGTACAAGCTTTTCACAGTTGACCTTTCAAAGAGTTCTGGTGGCACGGCGGCGCGTACGTCCTTCATGGAGATGTTTGGAGGCGTGAAAGTGCCTTTATGTTTTCGTGCCTCATATTCAGGGCCATCCTGAAAGACTTGAAACCAGATCATGATAGGCAGTCCCAAGAGAGAGGATATGAGAAGGCACCAGAAGTGGGGAGGAGTACCTTATCGAAGGCGCGGCGCTTTATATGTATTTTGGAAATGGATCTGTTCCAGTTCGGAAAGATTAAAACGATCGGATACATCAACGCCGATTGGAAGGCATAGAAGATCTGAGCAACAGATTTTCTCATGGGTGTGAGTAGCAAATGCAGGAGCAGTTCGCGTTTAAAGAGTTACAAAGTTGATTAGGTCCGAACTCGGATCGGGTGAGCAGGTTGGGGTTATGTAGCTCTAGCATATTATATGGTTGTCATCTCTGTTGATCGCAATCACCGTCCGTAAACTTGTGAAACGCATAAAAAAAGTAAGGGACGAAAACTTCGAGTAGAGTTACAACGGCATGAGGCATGACATGTCTTGGTGTTTTAGAGGTGACCTCGTTCTGATGCGATCGCAGATTTCGCGTTTCTCCACGTGTCGTTCCGTTTCCGGTCACAACGGCATGCCATCTGGATCATTATCCCATGTCGCAACATGCCTCACACGAAGTAGGATCCTATAGCTAGTTCCTGAAGATCAGCCAAGGGCGATTTCGTTACCTCCAATTCCTCTAGATTGTCACCGATGGATACTGCTACGACATAGATACGTGTGCTTTCAATCAACTGAGACTGCACTACTCAAAAAAATTCTCAATCGTGAATGCGACCTATGATCTAGGTACCTGGGTACCAACTGCGTAATGACTCATTCACTAAACTGTTCCATTCTGATGATCCCAGCCTTGATACTACTACCAGAACGATTACTTGCCGATGCGCATGGAATGCCATAAATTTTGTACCATGGGGATACATGTCCCTTGCCGTCCGCTATCACAGTATGAATGCATAGCGTTTCACGTGCCGTATGTTCAATGTTCATTCGACGGTTCACTCCTAAGGTGTTCTGCAAGTGGTTTCTCAACATGACAACGTTTTTGCTGAGGATCACACATACCCGCTTCCGGTATAGGTTTACCCGTCTGAGCTCGGTCAGTGCTAGAATAAACACCGATTGGTGGCATATAAACTTGACTTGACTTGAAAAAATGCTGCGAGCATTCATAGAGCTATGTCTGAAACCTTTTCGTCTTTGTCGATTAGCCTGAATCCTTTCTAGAAGTCTATCCGCACCCTCTTCCTTCACTGGACGGACAAAGGTAGAATTGTTAACCAGTTCAGCTTCTCCAAGTGGAAGAGTGACGTAGAACAGATACAGGGGTTTACACCCCCTTGGTCTTTTGTGGTCTCGCTCATTTCACGAAGGGTACATATTCTAGGGCCTATGCATGTACCAAGTGAATATGCCATGGATGATAATGGCACTGCGTCGGCTCGGATTCTTACGTGCTCACATCTCTGCGTGCTCAAACCCTTGGCATGCTCACATTTTTAAGAGGTATCTGAGCACTTCCCCTGCCGCCGAATTTCGGAAAGCGTGAGAACCTGAGGTTAAAAAGAAGAATTACTTTTGTATCCTCGTGGTGTGAAAACATTTCATGCATTATATTGGTATCAATTATAAACATGATGATCCGTGATGGATTGTCGGCTTAATCACATTCATCGAGTTTCGTCTAGTTTGAAGCATCGAGCCTAGATAACCATATCCGGTGTGCGCAAAAGGAGATCTCGACCCTTTAAACACTAGTAAGTTAAATCCTTGTTTTACATATCGGAGCATTTCCAACAAAAATGACATTGTGTTTTTTCAAAGATGGAGATGAGACGAATCACGCATCCCTGGATGGACACAGACAAAAAAAGGCTGGTCCACCTATGAAGTGAACGATGTGCTTACGGCATCGCAGCGGAGAACTGGAAAAGTTATCAGTCTCTGTGAACATCTCTGTACGTAACATTCTGCGGTGTGATTGAAATGATTTTGTATCGTCGCTGGTGATGTCGTAGAGGATTTTCAGATGGAAGTGTTATTCCGTGAGTGGCGGCGGCGCGAGCCGAACATAATATGCATCACTTCTGCTATGGCATAAATAAATATTTTTGATTAGGCAAAGTCGAAGAGGTCGTTGATATGGACGCTTACGGCAGTACCTGTATTCGTTGTATGGGCTCTGATAGACTCTAATTATTCGGACGTCTTTGATATTGTATCAGCCAGCTGCTATCTACCGGCAAATTCATGTAAATTTCAATCAGGTGGAGTATACGTGTGGGCAGAATGTGAGATCCGGCTCTATTTTGCACAGTGATCTAGCCCTTCGATTACCTCTTGAATGAATAACAATCTCCGAATACCGCGACGAGTTCCAATGGCAATCGGTAGAACGATCAAATAAAGAGGTAACTTAAGGGAGCAAGGTGGAGTTAGGGTCGTGCATGAAACGCTGCGGCGAATAGAAGAGCGGAAAGACATGCCTTGATATGATGGTTCCGAGACTGCGTTCCAGGACTGCTAGAAGCATAGAGAATAGGTCCACATTACCTTTCCACGTAGAAGAAGAGGGAGAGCATTAAACGTAAATGGAACAGAGATCACATCATGTGGCGTTATGAGTTACGGTTGTGTCAAAAGCTTCTGTGGGACCGCAATGTGGACAACGAGATCCAACTCAATCAAAAATGTACTTTACACGAAGAATATATAAAATACTGAGTAAAGCTGGATAAGCACACATATAACCTAAGAAGGCATCCGACCGTGGATTACGGAATACAAAGACACATAATTGAAAGAACAGTGATACAGGATAGTAGATAAAATGCAAAGATTACTACGAGCACATGAGTCAGTAAGAAAGCATATCGACGACTGTCCCTTGAACTGATTAGTCGCACAATCTCTAGAACATTGAGACGAACGACATGCCCAGATCAAGAGCTCACATATGATCTATCTACTCGTCCTTCCAGCAAGCGCAGCCCCATAAGGAGACTGTGCAGACGAAAGATGGTCGAGGTGACTGTACAAAAACAATCCGTTTGAGCTCCCAATATATGGGGCAGGGACTGGTCCGTGCACAGTCACGTGGACTCAGTTGGAGCCTACATAAAGGGGTAACTCTTGAAGAAATGTCTTCATCGAAAGTTCACCTCGTGGGTTGATATTTGGGTTGTTTCCTCGTACTCTCGACGGAAGAAGCTTGAACCCATCTAGCGAAGGAAGACTAACTTCTTCCACCCAAGATCGCACCGATAGCTTTAAGGTCGGCGGCGGCCCGTATGGAAGGTACATATATATAGTCTTCTGTCAAATTTCATGTACATCACTACAATCGTATTTTCTGCACACAAAATACATATAGTTCTCAAACACCACTAGATGAGTGATGAGTCGATAGGTCCGTAATTATACGGCTACGCTTCTATTTGTGTTGATTGTATTGGTCGACTCGGTAATTTTTTCATACCACTAGTCAAGTTATTCTGGTCTGCCTGTTTTCCATTTCTTGACTATTTTCATCTCTTCAAACACGTCTTTCAGGCTGATTATGTTTCAACTATCAGCAGTCATGTGGACCATTGCCTCGGACCGTTGGAATATCTTGTCGCACCTTAGGCTATATACCACCCAGTCTGGGTGAGAATAGAATTCAGGCCAACTCAATACAAGTCAGGAGGCGGAAAGTTCTACTTTACTTCCCGAAGACATATGGGTATAGGAGTTCCGATAACGAGGGCTGCACTTTTCAGCTAGTGCGTCCTACTCTCTTCCATCTGACACATTCTCATTCCAGCTTCATTCAATAGTGATGTGTCATGGCACATTGAACGTCCTGATGCGCGTTGTCCACGATATCCTCGACCTATGACACTGATTCGTTGCGCGGGATCAAGATCCACTTCAACGATTCTGAGGCAATCTTATCAAAAAAGTATAGGTTGATAAGAGTGACGATTTACTATCCGTAGCGCATGAACATGATCTTGACCTGGAAGGTGCGTGTAGTTTCATCAACAGCCAATTCTATGCTGATCGTCTGTTTCTCGTGTTGCTCTTATCCGGTTTACATTACTAATATATCATCTCCACTGATGTCGCTTTCACTCCCCTCAACATTCTCTTAGGCATGTGAAGGATCAATAGCCTGCTCCACGTGCCATGTACTATGATCGTCTTATTGAGCCAGATATCGAAGAAAAACAACACGCGAGATATGGCGTTCGGTTTGACAGATACGAGCCGCCTTGGGTGCCAAGTAATATTGAGACGATGGGATGAGTGTGTCACTTCCTTTTGCCACTTGGAATATGTTTATAGATGGTAAGCATAGAATTTATAGTTCCCGGCTAGCACCACTCTTATTTGACTGAACGATGTAACTATTATTCAGGAAAGAGGCCATCACAAGCGAAAGTGTGGAAACAGCCTCTGTATATTACAATACAAATCACCGCTTCACTCAGGATCAATCTGTGCGGCTGAGTATTTTTGTCAAGAATCAAGATTTAAGGTTTGCTTATCGTGAATCTGTTATGGCTCGCGGCCACCGCCACTGGGCCCCCTTTGACTTTCGCGAGTGTAGTTGATATCCGCAATGCCGGGTTTGCCGGGGTGTAACATTCAAGGTTTCTGTAGAAGTGGGAAATGCCCTCTGGTGTGTATATGCCCACGACCATTTTAAAATTAGAAGGTCAGCCGGACATAAGCCAGACTCGGTCGGCGGGTAAAGGGTTCGATTGACCTACGAGAATACCAACTCGATATCTGATACGACAACGTATAGAGGTAAGTAAATCAGGTACGCATGGACATGTCCATTTGTTGACACCTTTATCATTCATGCAGGCCGAACAATATTTATGGCTCCCTCGACGATTTCTGAAGCACTTTTTTGCATGCATCTGGAGCCACGCCCACGCCCGAATGTTCTTTGTTTGGCCCATCGGCGAGCAAAACGGCCATTTGAGAAGAGGCCTACAGGAACTGTAGAGGAATGGTTCATATGGCGTGGTCTCTGCCTGATAAGACGTCAAAGTCTTGTATGATTGGTAAGCTCTCCTCTATCACTGTCCTCTGTGTTGGCCAACTTTTGCGTCAACTGTATCTTGCACATTTTATCTCTTTGACTGTGGTCCTGGGCGTGTCAGTACCTCCTGAGCTTATCCGAAGTGTGACACGATGAGCAGCCGACGTTGCTGGTACCGTGAGGAAGCTGGATGCTAGTCATATGCATCAAGGGACATTGTTAGGACCAAGTAACCATGCTTCCAATACTTACTTCCGATGATCCTAGCTTCCGTTGAGACCTTCCATGATATAAAAATCTGTCATTCATGGATTAGGGCTTTGACCGCACCTTGCTTTTGCGCACTGGAGGGCTTCACGATACTCTGACACGATTTGCCTCTTTGACTCGTCCTTGCGGCTGGCAAGAATGGACGTCCACAAAAAATCATTTGTTCCTGCTCTTGTGAGTCGCCCATATAATCATGTAGACGCATGACGTTGAAGTCTAATCCGTGTAGGTCCATCCCCAACGTGTGTATGGGGAAGGCGCAGCCTTAGTCCATGATGGTGGCGTCCGGGACTTTTTGAATTCAGGTCCCTTTTCCTTCGATAAACAGTCCAGCCAACGGCCCTCACACTCATCGCCACTTGCTGGACCCGCACTCTCCCCTTCGCCTACTATGCGAACGGAGTTTAATATGGAAGAGAATCCGGTTATCTATCTAACGTCACCAAGCCCGACACTCGTAACAATGCGTCCCAAAAGAATGCGAACTTCAAACAAACTTATTCGCTTCTCAGAGTCGCTCCTGGACCAATACCAAGTACGGACAATGAACTGCCATACACCATTGATGTCTCAGTCGCCTACGCGCTCATCCTTCCACCAAACGTACAACGGCAAGCCATTCTTGACTTATCCGTCTACAGACCCTCTCCTGGCTGTTCCGGCCCTTGTTTCTGGACCTCGCTCTGGCGATGAGGCATTGTCTTTTGTGCCTCGTTGTGGCTGTCACAGGATGGTACCCGAACAGCCCACGGTCTCCATCAATACACCTCCACCGCTCTCACCCCCGCGTCGAAACCTACGGCCCACTGATAAAACGACACCTTCGACATCTACTCGAGTCCTTTGTACGCCCGTATCGCTCCCAAAATCCCAAGCGGGATTTGATGAATGGACGACAGATAATACGTATGTGACGACTCCGCGCTTCTCGCGGCTCGGCATTACTGCCTCAAATGTCGTTCTCCCGATACCGGCGCGGGAGTATAAGCGACTAGCTGCGACGAAAAAGGCAAAGATCTCTTTGTGCCGAGATTTGCCGCTCAAAGGGATGAGAAGTCTTGAATCCTTGACAACAAGCGAGAATACTATCAACTCATCTTTGGAGACGCTCTTGTCTCCCAGCATGACACCCTCTAGTACGAGTTGGTCAGACACAGAGGCCGTGCTTGATATCGAGGTGGAGACCAGCAGGATTATCACGGCGGAACATTCGGGTCCTTCTAATATCCGTCTGAAACGGTGTCCTAGCCCGTCGTCCGTCTACTCGTGTGAGTCCATGGAGTCCCATGTTTTCATTGGACCGGCGTTTGAAACTGCAATTGAGGGTTGCTCAGAGGACGGGTTTGTGATTGGGTGCAGGAAGTCCCCTATACCAAAACATGGACTGGATACGAGCAGACAAGAGGAAATACATGGCGATCCTATCACAAAGTTCTGGAAGAGAGTAGTAGGCGCCAGGAAGCGACAATATGATCATCGCAGATCGGTTTCCTGATGGTGGAGTTGAAGTTTGGTTTTTGAATAGATAAAAGAATGAACAATTTGGCCAAAAGGCAGGAGAGTATGTCGTCTGGTTCCAATGAAGCCGTACATGAAAAATACAAAAAGATGCGGCCAATAGTAACGGGAAAGATACTGATAGAACCATCTTGCCGAGCCCGCGTGATATAATTTCTACAAATGCTCAAGACCAGAATTGTTTGCAGGGCGTTGTACACCGGACGTCAAGTTCGGGTTTCGAAGCTGGTAGAAGAGGCGGCTTTACGCCGCCGACGAATGGCCGGTTTCAACGCTTACGAGTTTGTCATTGCTTTCATACGTATAAGCTAGCATAACGTGACAAGAAGGCGGTCGCCGCCCTGTGGTAATAGGAGACTTAGGATTCATCATTCTGAGATGTAACTAACTACGTTGAGGCTGCTGGCCAAGTGTCTATGGGTACATACAACATTTGTTCCGTGCATCTTCCAAATGAATTTTCCAATTTTGAGGGAAGCATTCTTGCATAGATGACGAAGCCAGTCCAGATACACTACTCGTCCTTCCTGGCAATCAAAAGGTAATCTCCACACAACCGAGTCAGGGTCAACAACAGATATTCAGTTATCAATTCTGCCGAACGATGTATGTGTATACAGTGTTGATAATGATCCTATGGACATGCAGAGTATATGCAGTTTTATTCTAACGCGTTATGATCGGAGATTCTAGACGGGGAGTACATCACTTCGTCCGTATACCCATAATCAATACCACATCATGCACAGGCCGGAAGTCTTGTCCGTCTCCCGCCCAGGCAGCTGCATGGTTTTTGTAAGCACAGTGATAAGTCGAGATGACTTATAGATTGCGCAGACTATACACGGGACAACCTCTGATCACCACGATGTTTTCGGACGAACAAATACCGAGATATTGTCATAATGATGGCTCCACAGCAGACCATAACCTTTCCGGTTGTGTATATCAATCAGGGATGAACCGTGTTTTAAAATACTCACTCCACAAAAAATTATAGCTTTATTCCACGCAAAAAATCCATCATTCCGGTCGACAAGAGCTCCTTCTATTGGGGTTCCGAAAAGCAAGGCAAGGCCGACGATGGAGAATGCGATACCCATCCGCGTTCTATATGAATTGAGATTTTAGCAGAGCCAAGCAAGACCATCAGGGGCAGTACCCTTGTTCTCCTGCATGTGTACTCAACTGCGCAAGCAGCGACGGAATGAGCGAAACGTCTATCTCATACATAAGCATGGAAAAAAAAGTTGAATGGGAAACGACTCACAAGAGCCTGACCAAAATCCATACAGCGCGCCAATTATAGCAACACCGACGAAGTCGTGGATCCCAAAGATGCAGAAGACTAAGCCAGATGAAATGACGAGACATGGTATCAACATGTTATAGGGCCCGAACTTGTCTGCAAAGATGTTGGGTAGAATCCTTCCAAAGAAGCTCCCCGCATTGATTATGGCAAGCTGAGGAGTCATTGGAATGGCCTCGTGTACAACGTAGAGCGATAATTACGCACAACATAGAAGGCGAGGTTTTGCTTTATCCCTTGGTCGATAGCATATAGTTGTAGGTAAAAATCTTATAAGACATTGATGAGTCCGCAGAAGGAACAAAGTCATTTGGACAGTTACACGGGAAAAACAGGCCAATATTGATACAAAACGCTGCTGCGATTGAGGTCAAATATGGAGCGTCTTGAAATATAACTTGAAACACAGGTTTGAAACTGCCATTCAGCTGTGTACTCGAGACGGGTCGTGGTTTGAAAAGAATGTTCGCGCCGAGGAGAAGCACACCAATCAGTGCCGCTGTTACGCGAATACTATTCGCGAAAGATGTACGTTCATGGAGCTGATTGAGCATAATGGGCCAGACGACGCCGCCCACGGAAGCTCCCTGAGCGGAACATCCATATATTGGGTTTGAATATTTTTCAAAAGCTTACCGACACGGCGAGTCCAGTCGCCATCGCTCTGCGACCTTTGAAGTGATGACCAATGATTGTGATTGATGGCAGAAAGAGTAAGGCTTGTCCAAGACCCATTCCAAGAGCCTGCGCGAGAAACACCTGTCACTTATGAGCGAATCCGAAACATCGCAAAGACAGGGTAATAGCTACTTGGTAGTATCGGCCAGCGTGGGTCAGGGATAACATAAACATCGAAGCTACTTGGAGCACAGAACCAGAGGCAATCATGAAACGGCTGCAAAATATACGTCACAATCAAATAGAGAACATGGAAAAAAGAAAAAAAAAATTAGAAGTACAAGTATCCCGCATCGAAAGCCCAACCAACAAGAACGCCGGGTGCGTACTGCATGAAAAGCTGGAAGCTTCCGATCCAGCTGTTTGGAGTTGGATGAGTGAAATGAATATAAGAGCTGGCACACCTGATATCGGAAGGCGATCTACTTCGTAGAAACTCTCTCGTATAGTAATCTTGATATACACCAAATGCGGAGAGATAGCTTTGCAGAAAAGCTCAATCGGACTCGACGATAAATACAGAAATCATTCAATAGGTCCGTACCCATACGTGCAGAATTGAGTAAGCCATCTGGATCAAGTTAATACCACATATTTACATCCGCTTATCCATTCACTCACGTTCCTGCAATTGTCATCCACGCGTCGCGTCCTCCGTCTACAATGGACCCACTTGGCACTTCCATGACTCGATTGATGTTTTCGTCAGGTATCTCCTTTGCCTCACGCGGGGAAATCGACCGAACAGTCTGCGACCGACTGTCCACAGACATGAAGGATGCGGGAAGGGGTTGAATGGATACATTGGGCCAGGGAGACCTTTTATAACTCGAAATCCGAAGGAAGAGGAAGTCACGGCTGCGACTCAATTGAACCGGTAAAGGACTACATTTGAGGGTCCCTATTGATCCAGGTCAAGAATGGCTCAAATTAGGACGGCGACTCGATATCGAATTAGGTTATGCCATGATTCGCCCGCGTGGAAGTAACAAACAGACGAAACTATGAACAGAAGCTGGTTCTAGATGCCGGCTCTCCTCAGGCTGGATATTGCCGTTGAATCGCCGGCTTTGCCGGAGCAGATACTTACCTATTCTTACCTTGCGGGCTGTATACATGATGTTGTTGAGCTGGTTTTCCCTGGGATCAGCCTACAACCACAAGTCCACCGAAGTCAGTATACATAGGTGAAGGGAGGCAAGGTAACTTTCAAGCATATGAAAGAATAACTTTAAGCATGCAAGGGGATATGAAAAGCATGGATGATGTCTTCTGCGTCCTTCTGTGTCGGATGCTAAAAGTAGATGCTCTCCATCTTGCACGTCATGCGGTCGATGGATGATGATGAATGGAGTTGGTTTGAAAGGAGTTATGTACATCTATTATAT
This sequence comes from Termitomyces sp. DKA19, assembly GCA_018851325.1. Taxonomy (NCBI): domain Eukaryota; kingdom Fungi; phylum Basidiomycota; class Agaricomycetes; order Agaricales; family Lyophyllaceae; genus Termitomyces; species Termitomyces sp. DKA19. The sequence continues at coordinate 13,425 of JABCKS010024887.1, read as the reverse complement.
GAATACATAGGTGTGGAACATCGAGGGTCGCAAGAGTGCGAGCAGTCCGCGTGGGACCGATGTGGTTTGACAACCGAACTCACTGTCAGGCATCGACTGTGTGGTATTGAAATACGATAATAGCCATTTGATCAAATGACGGCCGCCTTTGGGTTGTACTAGCCAGGCAAGATCAGACTTTGTCTAGCATTGCTGCATTTCACTTCTCCGGTTACACGAAAGCGAAGATATCCATCGTTCCGCAAGAAGAACGGATGGAGAACAGATGTTCGGCATCGGCCAGTTACATAATCCATATTGACGGGCTTCGGGCGTCGGCCAGGAAGTCAAGGCTCGCGACGTTGGTTATGGCTGTGAAGAACGACTTCAAGCACAATAGTGTGCAGCCGGCAGCAGAACGAACGTAAATTCTGTCGGATTCGGTCGTGACTATCCCAAAGTGACAGATGATAATGGAGCACTACCAGAGTATGATGATCCGGAGTGTACAAAAAATGCCAGAGATGGATAATCGACTATTTTGTGGACGGTCTAAAGGAGCAACGTTCACAAATTTTCCGCACGTTGCTACCAATGTTTTCGGATAAGCTCGCGCTTAATCATGCTAAGCTACACCTGGATCTATACGAAACAGGTTCTCTTGAGGCGTTTGCCATTTCCTGCAAGCAGTTCTTTAAGGTCCGTTGACAAGAACTGTGAAAACGATTCGGGCGCATTTACTCGTAGGGAATCCCACAGCCCACTTTTGGGAAGCACTCTATATTACCTCCCTGGGAAGAGGCTGGGCATTCCTGACGCCGAGGGCGATGTATGGTGTCCACACTGATAGATTACCGTTCAAAAGTGTCATGGGTGTCATGGCTGGCGTTACTTGAAAACTTCGAACAAACGTAAAAGGCCTGAGAGAACTCGGCAATACGGCGGATAAAAGGCTCTAAGAGTTTCTGTCAAACTTCCAGAGCATTCATACTTGACTACGTCTGTATTAATAGGACCGTATTGACCAGGACTTTGTGGTCGTGATATGTCGAACAAGCATCAAGCTGAGCACTGAATTCAAACGAGACACGTGTCACGGAAAAAGGCATGGAACTGATGAGGTGGCCAGTTCACTTTCGCAAGTGGAGCCTTGGATTCTCCTCGTGAAACCACCTCGCGTAACTCAAAAGATCCATAGTACCGTCAATATATGCGAACGACCAGAGGATAGTGATATTGGACGTTAATGGCTACACGGAGTGGATGATTATCATCATCAATGGTTTCGTCGTGGGACCAGCAAGGTCATTAAGTGATAGTGATTGATAACTCATATACGCCGTGTTTCAGCCGAAAGCAGGCGCAAACTTCATTTTTTTCCTTAATTACAACCAATGTGGTTCATCAATCTTTTCTCATCCGTGACTGCCGTTTGCGAAAAAAACTCATTAATGAATACGACAGTCGATATCCAAAATAAATAGTCAAGGAATATGACTACAGGTTATTGAGGCAGAGTTCAATACTAATCAGATAAAATTCGGATTGCGACCAGATCCGAGATACTGAGTATTACGTAGTATCTCGCACAGGACTTCTTCTCTTTACCTATTTCCCTAAATACCTTCAGTCATCATTGAAAACCATTCAAGTTGAGATCCGGCGACGGAAGCTACTCCCGGCATTTCGACTGTTTTTGCAAAGATTCAGCTAGGATATCATCCGTTTTAACATAACGACAATGATTAGGATGAGGTAACGTGCATCATTTATTGTGTCAAAACGTTTTCCCATATCGGCTTTCTATCTTTCAATTGTTTTTAGCTCACTGTGTCCGGAGGTCCGATCCTTTCTTTTGTTCATAACCACGAGCCAATCAATATTGGAGAACGGCTCCTGGGTCGTACTTCCCATCAGGTTCATAATAGATTAACCTGGTTCGCAAGTATATTACCCTGCGAAACCTAAGACAAACAGGATAACACTACATCATGATGAGCTAGATGAAAGTGCGCGTTAAAGTATTCTATCATTGCAATTATCATGATGTTCCTTCGGTTAGTTGAAGTGAGCTATCTTAGAGTTTTTCAGTATTTCACAGAGTGACACGCTGTGCATATCTCGTACGGCATTTATTTCTATCGTGTAAATCCGGGAACCGAGCGAGGCTGACTCTGTTCACAGCTCTCTAGAAACTCCTGTGCTCAACTCAGATTCCAACTGACTCCGACATACTCTCCTTAGAGCCTAGCCAGCCTTTCGTATTCGGTTCTCTCCATCAAAAAGTCACAGCATCATCTACAGGTAAGTTTTTCCCGCTTTCGATTGAGTAACCCTCTCTTGATTGTTATCAGACAAGAAAATGAATGATGTCTGCTTAATTCTCCACGGATTTTCATCGGGTAATTCCATAGCTTTGTCTATTGCGGGACGGTTGGGTGAAAGTCCGCGAAAATCTTGATCTGAGCAATGTGTCACCGAGAAGTATATTGTACGGATTCATCTGGTCGCGAAATTCCTCATGGTAGAAATCGTGTAAGATAGCTTTTATGTGGAGAACTTGGCTGAAATGCATCCATGTAGATCAACTACATATCGCCTCCACAATCCTATCCGCGAGACCTGCCCTATTTCGTATCAACAGTGGTATGTCATCTTCCACGGTCAAAGTATTGCTCAAGTTCTCGTTCTCCCGAGCTTCATCCTAACCAAATAAGTGTGACAGTAAAGGCATTCACTCTTTGTGTCCACTGCTACAACTTCAAGAACTGAGAATAATTATCTTCAATGATATGGTACTCTAGCTTATAATTTTTCTTACTTGATGGTTTTGCTAATCAATTGATGCTGATGCGTTCTGCGTAACACACCATACATAGTAGATATTTGATCTTCTACCATCTTTTCTCAGTTCTTGCCTCCTTGGCTCAAGTTGTAGAGTTTCAGTGTTTCTGAGAGTCATGGTTTCAATTTTCAGGATAATACCCCATTAATATTTCGCCGAGCCGAACCGATCAATTGAGCAAATTTCTTGGAAATACTATGGATCTTTGCTTCGAGGATGGACAAGCCTGTTCCGATGTGCAACGGAGTTGAGGGTCGCTCTTTCTATGACGCTCTGCCTCCGATACACCAAATTGACAAAAACTTGGAGAAAGACGCTCAACTTGAGCCACTTGCAGCTCAAATCCCCAATCCAAGCTCACACAAGCTTCACCATCGGCTGGTGATCTCCCACAATTTTCTGCAAGCCGTCACACTCCCAGGTCTAGACTTCATAAAAGCTTGGGCAGATTGTATGTTAGATCTGCTTGTTGACCAAATGAAGATTCTGATCCAGCAAAGGTCGACTAGTCTCCATAAAGAATGGACAAGAGCTTCCATCTCTGAGCTTTCGAGATCTGCTCTGGAGTCCGGCTGACAACGAGGGTGTCTTGACGGACTTCGACCTTGATTCCTCATCGTGCCTTCAAATTCCTGAAGATGGCTGGATGTTGTCGGTAGCCGAACTCTTGAAGTGCAAAGCTAATTGCAACAACAGATCTTTACGCTTATCGCGAGATCAGATAGAGCCTTATGTCTGGATGATTACTTCCACCTACTTTTGCGCATTGGATCAAACATGAATGGCACATATTCCAAGTGTAGCCCATTTTAGCCATAAGTTGCTGACAATGAATAGTTCATGATTCTGCGACAGCGAAATATTCTTGTGATCTGATGTTGCATCAAATGAGTAGGATTAGTACTATGTTCGGCTGTATGTTGAAAAAGTATTGAGTACTTGCCCTACTAATGTCCAAAACGCCTCTGTGAATTGGTGATGATGACACTTCGATCTAGTACGCGCCAGGCACTCAATTCTATTTTCCACTGACTTTGGTTATTCTCTTGTTCGCAAACACACAAGACCAAGGCAGCAACTGTCGTCAGATTGATTCGAATTCGAAAACCTTCAGAAAGTGCTGTGGAAGTGCTGGAGCAATTCACTTTCCTCGTGATTAATGTTCCCTACAAGTGTGAATTTGGCAGTCATCTACTCATATGAGCAATATACCCTCACCTCATCACCCAACAGCCCAACAACATCCCACTCCATCCATCCCTGGTCTTTCGACTATGGTGGGGGTAGATGATTATAATAGCGAATGATTATAATAAATTTACTGATTATTATGCTCTCTTGCTCCTCACGTTTGTACTTACGCTCTAGTTTAATGTTTTTTTTTTTTGTTTATATCAACCAAATGAAGAGTTCAAGTCGCATCGGAGTCTATCTCCAGCACAAGCACAATCTATGATGCATGGGCTGCATTCTAACTCCAATTGCTGCTTGTGCTGGTGGTCAGCATCGATGGATCCGAAACCTGCTTTGAACTCTTTCATGCATCAGGCTGCTTCACTCTCATGCTTGTGACACTGGTAGTCTAGATCTGGACTTGATCTCACATTTTCAAAGAAGTCCTTGTTTCGCTCTATGCCAGATACCATGGCATATTGGGTTTGCACCTCACACCCAACTTAAATCTTCCCAAGAGGTACCTGAAGATTCTTGGTATAGGAGTAGCAGATAGGAATCCATGGCTGTGGAAGCTGGGATGCTTTATAACAGGCTATCATAGCGGCACTGCATGTTGGGGCGTATTCAAACTCAACTAGGAGATTGGTGCTGGAAACATACTCATCAAGGAGAATGGACTTGGCGTCTTGTAACATGCAAAATGACATAAAGGTTGGCTTCTCCAGAAGGTTCAAGAGAGTGATCTTGGAACTCCCGTACAAGCTGTTCTCATGGTGGTTCAAGCTCCACGTGAACATGCAAAGAAGTAGTAGATATTGACACATACTCTGGGTCTGGTGGCTCACAGCATAGGCAATTGACGCTCAAATGAGACTCTTTTGTGGGTCAAACTACAGTCTGTTGCACCGTTGACCACCTTCCCAATATTTTGTACTATGACTGTGTGTATTCATTGACACATATATAGATTTCTTCATGTACATATGACAGTTTTTGTGACATAAGTTTTATCAAGGCCGAGCGACTCTCCCGCACCAGAAATCAAAATGGCCTAACCAGTCCTGATTACACTCTCCTTTTCACCATGGGCCACGGTCCCCTGTAGTATCTTTGTCATCAGAAGCTTGAGTTCTTGACTTCACTGACATCTTTGAGTCAAGATGGCCAGTTATATATCCAGTGCGGAGCAGATGTTGATGGATACTATCATCCATCATTTTTGTCAAACCTTCGCCAGCCAGCATACCTATGGATGTTGATGCTTCATGTCAATATTCTACCACACCCCTTCTTTGGACATGAACTACTCACCAAGGATATGCAACCATCACCCCCTGTACCAACTTTGGGTCTGGCTTTGAAATCAGGGATGGTAAGACGTGTCATCTTTTAGGTGTTGCATGGTGGTGCTCTTTGTTACGTTCTGGGGAGCAGAAGATCAGATCGGCATAGGTAGTCAATCGGGAAGGTCATGTATGGCAGCTGAATTGTCATCATCGAGGTCCCCATCATTGTCATCTCCTGTCCCAATGAGGTGCAATTAAGGGACTTCGAATGTCTTCTAGATGCATGTCAATATGAGAGATGATTCTAGTGACAGGGTGAAGGGTTGCCTTGTATTCCGAGCAACCATGAGCTTCAATGTCAAACATTGCCTATCATTATCTCTCTTGGAAGGTACTGGTGGAATGTTGCCACCATGAGGGCTTCCATGGGCTAAGGATTCGGAGTCAGATGCAAGGATGTCCTGGAATCTTGACAGCTAAGCAGTCAGAGTAGCATGACTTAGATGATAGTTTTCATGATGCAGATTGTTGACTTGTTGGCATTGATGGGTTGGCTGGGCTTTTTCCTCTCTGCAGTAAGGAATTTGTTGCATGTAGTAATTGTATGGCCGGCTCATTCATGTTCATAATTCTCATCTATGGCATGCAATCACTACATCTGGTAAGAAGTATGGTTTGGCTATGAGATTTAGGATGGTGAAACATGTGCCATGTTAAATTCATCAAGTACACAACCTTTCATTACGTTCTATACAGGTAAACAATTAGATGGTTATGAGGAGGTGAGAAGCAACAATGTGACTCAAATGCTGTTTCCATTTGTCATTCTCTGTCATGATAAATTGGGATAGGAACTTTGCAATATGTTCAAGTTGGCACGAGATGAAATTTATGTTCCCGTAAATACGATCTGAGTTTATGAATGTGCTTACCTGAAATCCTTGAGAGTGGTTGTGAGCTGGGCATTCAGAAGAGTTCTGACACCAGGTTCGGCAGATCTTGAAAGTCAAAGAAGGTAGCTACATGTACAGATCCTCAGTACCCTCCAAAAAAGTCTGTATACACAAGATGGTTGATCAGCTGATCTCTTAGGTCTTGTTGCAATCCTATGCATAGGACACCATAATGGTGTCCCAGCCACCACAAAAGTTATCTTTTTTTGTTTCATTGAATATGTCCATTGTCATACTGCACACAATGGACTGTAGGTAGATATATTGTGCATATGCACATACAGACACCCTCAGTCACTTATACTATGGACTGAGGGTGAGTTGATCATACTATACTTACAGGACTAATAACTAACTATACCATAGATCAAATCACTTACTATTGTCTGTGTTCTATAGGTACAGAAACACAGTCACTTATACCATGGACTGAGTATCAAATTACTATTGTCTGTATTCTATAGGTCTTATGGTCTGTATTCTGACAGGTCTTGCTGCCATGATAGACTTTGTGTACCAAGGAAGCCTTGTCTGACTTGTGACTCACTACACCTGCTCAAAGTAGTTGCCAAAGGAAGCAAAATAAATGCCTCTGAGTCCATGCATATGGCAAGGTCAGGACTAAGATTGGAAGGAAGAAGATGGACAATACTAAGATTGACTGTGATCATGCATCTGTTGTCAGACAATGTATAACACATGTGTTTCAGTTTCAAACAATATAATGATAACCCTTTAGTAAGCTTTGAAACTATCCAAGCATCTTTTGTTATTGATTGATTTCAGTGAAAGTCATAAATAGTTAGTGATATGAATTGGAAAACCAGAGAAATATAATTCCCAAATTAAGATTCTGAGAACCTGAAACTAGATAATATGGACCTGAAATTAGCTCATATGAAACTGAAACTGACTAAATCACTGCAAAACCTCCTCCCAGTAAATTCATTTTTTTTGGACCTGAATATTATCATGGACAATGAAACAAATATTCTCTGCAATGACTAGGATAACATTTAAATATACAAGCTTAGGACCAAGGGAGCAGACAAAGAATTCAGCAATTTCTGCTAAGAAGAATGGGCAAACAAACACAAATCTGCAACAGGTTGATAATATAGGTCCACACCATTTATATAAAAGCTTGAATTACATTTATTATAATATTCTGGAAGAGTCACCAGAGCTGAACTCTTCAATCACAGGGTTAATCAGAGGGAGGATTCTTCTGACTCTGTAGTCTGCCTAAAATTAATCCCACTCAAAGAACTCCTGAGTGTATCAGCTCCTTCATTCATAGAAGATGCTCTAAGCTCCAAGAGCATTCTGCAAGCCAAATTTGAGCTCAGAACCTGCTGCAGTCTACAAGAATTCATCAGCTGCAACCCCCAGAGAGATAGCTTAGGCAACATACTCTGTCAAAATATTCCAATATATTGGCTGCTCCAAGTCTGCTGGTTAGAGTCATAACAAAACTGAAAACAAATGCCATACACTCAAGATCAAAATGAAAAGGAAGCTCAAAAGAGTCAGAGAAACAAGGTAGATGTAGTATTGTATGCCTGATGTTGAAAGTTTGTGTCAGGGTTGAAGAAATATGAAAATGCTGACAAACTTTGAATATGCACAAGGTATATAAAATGTGATTTAACATTACTGCCTTCAACAGAAATTCAATCACTTTGGAATCAGAAAAAGAATTGTGACCCCTGTTTCTTACGTTGGTGTTTGTATGCCTTGAGAATGACCAATAGTAACACTACTGCCAGGACACAATGAGGTTGACAGTACTTGCTCCATAAATATTGATCAAACCCACCAGTATAAAACAGGAGTAAGACACCATATTCTATAGGCTCAAAAACAAGCCGACTTGAGCTCAAGCCTGAACATCCGAAACCATCCGCATTTAAAGCTAGATTTGACCAGCTGAGCCCTATGCATGCAAACATCAATTGCGACTCCTCACGCTGGATGCCCTTGGTCCAGAAGCCAATGATCAACATGGAGCTAGTCAAAATTATAGCACTAAATGCAATTGAAAAAAGGCCAAATTTTCGACCACAATCCCAAATCGTCCATGTCCGTATCATGAAGAGAACTGCACAAGGAGTTGTCAAGATCATTGTAGTTATCTATATTCACCAAAATGGCTCACTTTCTGCAGCAGACATGGAAGTGGGGATTGACCCTACGGTAAACATGTTTAATATAAATATTGTCTGGATATGGATTATGCTTTTGAATGAGCGCACAAATGATGAATTTTTCCGATTGTCGACATGCATAATCAGAGGGTGATGATTGGTATTGAACTGTGACAGAGCAGAATTAGCTGAATGAATACATCGAGAGGAATCTGAGGATCTCACAATATATGAATACACTAATGGTGAACATCGGAATGTAGCGAGTAATAAGATAGAGAATCTTTGGGACCGTCCAAGCAGAAGCCCAGATAAATTGAATTTCGAGAAGAAAGCAGAGAATGTAGTCGTAAGCCTGAGCGAAAACCAAGAACTTAGCGAAAGTGAAGCATGTGACACAGATAGAAAAACACCAACATATATCGAAACTGAGATTCCTTGAATGTAATTAAAGAGCCTGGTGGTCAGCTATGGAGACGTTTCAGCCATTGAGTCATTACCGCTGAAGTACTGACAACAAATTTTAGTGTGCATACAGCCCTGTACAATGTTCGACGCACTCTTTGAATTTGGCTTGATTGAATTACTGTGAGGTTGGGAGTGTCCATCTCGACTAAAGATTTCGCGGGTCGTATCCTCATAGGAATTCATATTTTGAACCACAAATTGGTTTGATCCTTGTTTTGTTTTCATATCCAGACACCACGGAACACTTGCCATCTTCAATCGATGGGAAATCTTTCACGACTCTGAAGCACAGCCAAGCTTGCTTACTAATGTTCAAGCATCCAGATCTGAGGTTATTCGGCTTCTGGTGTCGAAATGATTGAGGGAAAGATGGCCCGTAATTGGATGTTCTCCATGATTGATTGATTTATCAATGGATTCCTGAGTATGGGAGATGGAAAAATCTCATTCCCAGCTTCGAAGTAGAATCTATTAATGGTTGTCTGAATCTGAAACTGTTATCGAGCAGATATATATCTTCTTCAGGACGATGAAACAACACACTCCCTCACCAGATCGACTTGTGAATCCCGAAAGTCAAACCCAAGATTGCGGTTGAGAAATCGGAATTTTGCCATGGAAAAGATCGGAAGCCGGGAAACATGGTATACCATGCATGGATTGCTCAAACCGGTCAAAAATCTATATGTTTAAACTTGTTGTCTACGTCTCATAAGATCCCTTTACTTCCCGATCCTAACCTACCTCCCGATGCTCTCATAACGCGGCCTCTTCTTCCAACAATCGTGCATCGATCAGCCTTTAATCGTCCACCAGGATGATAACTCGCTAAATTGGTAAAGACGTAGAGCTCTCGATTATCTTTGCGCTACCCTTTCACAGACAAGTTCATTCCCAACGACCGAAATTGATTTCCTAGGCCAGCTGGACAGGAAGAATGCGAACAAGTGTTTTCCTTCTTCATCAGGGGGACGGCTTAGTATGCATATGTGTACATCCTGCAATGCAACGATCGCTTGCTTGATAATACATGATCCAGGCCCATCGTAGCAAAAATACCAGTTTAGTTGAAAATACGGGATTTAGTATATAATTCCATGGTGATAAAATAGAGACAGTCCATTGAGCATAGTCCGCTCGAACTTCACTGCCAGTGCGAGAGCCTTCGGCACAATAATTTACTTCTAGAATCTGATGACATATGTTCCCTACGGAGAAACGAGAAAGCGAGTTGATTGGCGGACATCACATGATACGGTCAATCCCGAATCAGCCACAGTTTGTCAGCTGTACAGGACTGCTTGAAAAAATTCTCACACATCCTGCTCAGCCACACTCGTTATTCAAGGTGAGTAGCCCGTCGTGGCTTCGACGACTTTTCCCCTCACAACTCCTCAAGATGCAGATATTCGTCAAGACCCTCACGGGTAAGACGATCACCCTCGAGGTTGAGTCGTCCGACACCATCGACAATGTCAAGGCCAAAATCCAGGACAAGGAAGGGTGTGTGTTATTCATCGATGCTACATATAGAGCCTGATTGAAGCCTAGTATCCCCCCTGACCAACAACGTTTGATCTTTGCCGGAAAACAACTCGAGGATGGCCGTACTCTGAGCGACTACAACATCCAGAAGGAGTCGACTCTTCACTTGGTCCTTCGGTGTGTCATTTTCGGTTTGAAACTTGGCTTTGCCTCACATAATTGGCCCACAGTCTTCGTGGTGGCATCATTGAGCCGTCGCTGAAGGTTCTCGCGTCGAAATACAACTGCGATAAGCAAATCTGCCGAAAATGCTACGCTCGCCTTCCCCCTCGTGCTACTAACTGCAGGAAGAGGGGATGCGGACACTCTTCACAGCTTCGCCCGTGAGTCCATGTATTCTCTACACATGTATACTTGTTACTCACATGCATATTCTCGTTTCCAGTAAGAAGAAGCTCAAGTAGTCTGTATGCTCACATCGGTCACGGTATGTGAGGCGAGGACGCACATTCATTACATCCATGTACCTATTCCTTAAAACTGTTGATCCATTTTCTTCTCCGTGTCAATTGTTCGCGTGCGTGAGTTCGCATTGCGGGGATATCTGTTGACCCGTTTTCTGTGACTACGTACTTAGAGGCGACGGTTTCTGGTTATTGCGTTCTTAGGACTCGAACGGGTGCTTGTGTTTACAAGCTTAAGCCTTCCTTTCCTCATATCTTCCTGGATCTTTCTGGGTGCTCTCACTGTTCTCATTGTTCCTCCACGACACCTTCCAACTTGCTCCAACATATGTACATGGCAGATATGGTACGACCAAGCTTCTGATTTGCACTTGATGACGTTGTGAAAACTGGCACACGGTCTGAACATCGCTGATATTATGATGTATCCGCAACATGATTATGCATTAACGCAACATAACATGATCTTTTTCCTCTTTCTTTCCGCAGCCTTGAACCGCCCCTTCCGTCTCCGCCCGCCTGTCTGCAATCTTGATTCTCGCGAACCCAGAACAAACTCAAAGAACAATCCCGCGGACGCGAATGCCTCATAGTGAGACACCCTCAACAACCGTGATGCATATACGCGTCGATCTGGAAAGCTACTCGACTCCGGACAGACGGAAGACAGCGTCGTGTTGAGAACATCTATAATTAATTGTGCCTAGTGTATTCAGAATCAAGTGTTTTTGAACGCACGAGAAGGGTTCAAGCTTCAAGACGTATGCTGAATAGTCCCAGGGGACGAGGCATTCCTGAAACAAGATCACGCTTCATCATGATCCTCTTCCGCCCGTCCTCGTGCTTGCCGACAAAGCACTTGACGACCCGGATTACTATTCCTACGCGCGTCATAATCCAAGGACCCGCCACGCCTGACAATGCCCCCAATATCGCCCCCTTGCCTCCCTTCTCAAATGCCGCGCGATGCTCCTAGTAACCCCCGCTAAACACCTTAACGACCCTCGAGTAAGACTATCGGCTCGTACTGCGGATTGCTCCCACCAAGTGGGGTGGATGCAGGTGCGCCACAAAGACACGCGGGGGTGAGAATGAGGGGAAACGACGAGGTGGAGTTGGCGTTGGGAGTAGGTCGAGTGCTGTTTCCAAAATTCACGGGGAGGGATCAACATAAATGTCACTACCTTGCACACTGGGACTGGGACTCGCGTACTTCAGCCCAGCAATCTATGGACTTGACATTCGTGACTAAATCGACAACCAGAAGTCAGAACTCAGTATCCTGAGGACCCCATCCTTCAATTCTTGTGTTCTCTAAGCCAGCTACACCCTTGAACATATAGATAGTCCCTCTACAACAACTCCGTTGAGAGGGTCTTCCGTCTGGTATCTCAGGACTTATGATAGATATGCATCGTCGTTCGTTGCCAAACCAATCGAGCTCATCTTCTATATGATATTTCAGCCGATCGGTGTTTCACAAGATCATCTGCATGGTTTCAATGAATTCTAAGAAGCAGGCAAGTCGAGAGCTGCAAAGAAAGTACAAGAGAAGAAATGTCTCGAGTCCTTTTGTCGGCATCTCCCGAACTTCTTACATTTGCGAACATTGAACGACCGGAACAGAGTTACAGCCGTAGTTGTCAACAAGAAAACAACGAAAGATGCTCATTATTACCTGTTCAGATACATGCTGTCCCTTGTGTGTTTCAAATACCGGCACCCCTTGATTTTATACAAGACCATTCTTGGATAAGTCGCAACACAGTCAACTCAGTTCCTGGTTGGATGCTTTGAGGACCTGAGAATGATCTTAAAGATGATGACGAAACTCGGATGGTGGCAATCTCGCATCTATCCAGGGAACCTACTCTAATAGACTATAATAGGTCTTAATTACCAAGCCTTCAAATTTGTCATTCTCACGGGTTTGAAGTCTCCTCACGATGCATAGTTCTGGTCGTATCCCACTGATGGCCATCGGTGATGATTTAATGAAGAATAACCTCCTGTATTTGGCGGTCGGTCTGCTGTTTACAGGTATGTAGGCTACTATATTTCATGTAGTTTGTATATTGTCTCACGAGCCTGGGCTATCTGTCATTGCTGGATCGCCTCTTCTGACGTTACAAGGATTTTAACTCCTTTTTACATCATGGCGATTTGCATTATCCTAAAGTATGCATATTTAGCACGTACATATCCGACGAACTCAATCACAGATGAGGCGCAAGGGGCGATCTCTACACTCCCGAGCTACATCGGCCATAGTTTCGTTCAGTCTACTCACAAGCCTTGGGAATGCTGTCTTGCTCTTTTTGAAGGAATGGACGAGCTTGAAGTGCATCATAAACAAAACATGTCTTCAAAATAGTCATCAAGGTATTGACGCGAGTGCCTTATCTGACTCCGACTTGCTACATATGTCTGCAATCCCCATCGCAATGCTGTGGCTTTCTACTTTCCCCGTGCGTCTTGAAGTTATTCAAAGGCACCTCTATTGACCAAGCACTTGCCTCTAATCAGCTGGTTTTCAATGACGCCATAATTATCTGGCGTGCATGGTCTATTTTTGCAAGACGGAAATGGGCATTGGTGGTGTCAGTTGGACTGTGTATCTGT
>JABCKS010024886.1:48299-67337 GCA_018851325.1 Termitomyces sp. DKA19 | reverse complement strand
TCCCCTGCCTATGACATCCTCCTTAGTCACTCCTTTGACATCCTTACCAGAAGCATAGTCAACACTCTTAGTGACATTGAAACCACTATCACAGTAACTGACCCCAATTCAGGCATGCAATGAACTGTACTGATGTTTCCTTGTGGAAAATACAAGGGAAACAATTGTCAAAAGGTTTGCTATGAGACAAAGCTACCACAGTCCTTTCAGTGCTGATCTGAATAGTGACAATGCTAACAACTTAGCAACTATTATTAGCTATGATCATTCAACTGGTCTAGCAACTTATATAGCTTCTTGTGACTTGGATGACAATATATTACTTACAACATCTTGCACATATACAGACTCTTCCTTGGCCTACCTTTATACTACTGCTAGTGACTTTTGCTCTTCCTCACTACTTTCTTGTTCTTATTTTGTTTCTACTGACATTTCTAATCCTTTGGTTCTTGGACAAACCTTACCCTCAATACTTGCATTATGGACATCACCTCTACTTATGTTAACATCTCTAGGTAGTTATATGCCATATGACTAGTATAGTCTACCTAATTCTAGTAAATATGACAACAAAGGCATTGAAACTGTTGTGGATCTATCTCAAAGAGATAGTATGCCTACATGGGTTACCTAGTTCAATCATGAGTGGTCAGGATTCTAAGTACACTTCCAAGTGGTGGAAGGAGCTACATAAGCTGCTCAGAGCAAAGTTGTTCATGTTAACTTCTTTTCATTTGCAAATGGATGGTCAGACAGAGCATGTGAGTCAGAATGTTGTGCAAATATTCAGAACATTTGTTTGTCCTGACTAGAAGGACTGGGTAGATCATATTCTACTAGTTGAATTTACAATCAATGCAAGTATATTGGAGATTACAGGATATACTCCCTTTGAGCTCAACAATGGCTATATACTATCAATAATTAGGGAACTTTGTACTGACAAAGTGATCCATCATGGGATCAAGGACTTTGTGCAGAATGCACTGATAAATTTATTAGCTGCACATGAGGTAATTATTAAGGCACATATTTTTTGGACATGCCACACTAATAATTGCCAGAGTAAGAAGCCAGCAATTGATAAAGGTAGCTTGGTATATCTATTCACCAAGAACTTGGCTTTGCCTAAAGGATGGGCTAGTAAACTGTGCCTGAAATGGGTGGGACCATACAGAGTCCTGGAAGCTAAGCCCAGCACATCAAATTATATACTTAAATTACCAACTGCACTGCAAGTACAGTGCATTATACCAAAGTTTCATATGTTGCTGCTGTGACTATATTTGGCAAATAATGATGTGCTGTTCCTAAATTGGACAATGCCTGAACTATATGATTTTAGCACAGCTAATAATTAAGAGTGGTTTGTTGATGATCTTATTGGTCATTGCTGGACACAGTCTAGGCACCTTGAATTCAAGGTGCAATGGAGCTTGGGGGACACTATATGGGAACCCCTGGATAACTGTAAATCACTTGCAGCAATAAATAGATATTTAGAATTACAAGACATTAAATGTCCTAGATACCTCACACAATGCACCTAAAGTGCATAGAGTGCTAAGAGACTATAATTTGGCTAAGTCCAAATGATAAATTGGCAGTGTGGTCTTGTGACCATAGTCAATGCTGATGCTGCATGCCATACAACTGAAACTTTGTATATATTTGGTCCACCTAGCAGATTTTGGAGATTTTTTCCTCTTCTGTTTTTTCTGGTTTGACATGTCACTGATGTATGGCCTGTAGTGAGAAATATGGCCTCTCAAAGCTCTGCTAAGCCTGGGCAGAGCTTGTAGAGCTCTAGAAGAGGGAGGCAACCTGTACAAGGTCATGCAGTAACTTTTGTACTAGAAAATCAGCAATATGTGGCCATGGCCTATTCAAGCCATAAGCAGCCATTACTATATGAGATGCTCCTCCATTCTTGAATGGAGGTGGATGAGGAGGATGAGCACTATGAATGCCAAGTGTAGAAAGTGTGCCACAAGCACTATTATCAGCTAGGGCTGAGCTGATGCCAGGCACCAGGGTTAACATATGCACATGCTGTAGTACCTGTGGTAAGGAGAAAATTTGCACTCCAAATGCAGCCCAAGATGGGCACTGATGTGCTGCTGCAGTATTTAGAGGCAGCGGAGCAGCCAGTGCCTTCTATAGTATTGTTCTTGCAAGATAGCCTTGCAATTATGATCATGGAGAGATTGCTCAACCAAATTGAGCTCATAAAGAGACAGCATATATCAGCACTGAAGCAGATCAACTGCACTGCAAAGTGCAAAATTCCTTCATATAAAGGAGTGAGTGTGGAGCCTAAATGGGCTAGGCCACAACCATCATGATTAGTGGAACTTGCTTAGGCAATAGTGCCCAGTGCAGACTGCCCAGTGTTAGCAATGGCCTCATCCACCTTGACAATGCCTGCACAGCTTTCAGCTATGCCTATGAAACCTATAGTAAATGGTCTGCAGGTGCCAGAGGCACTCCTAGCTAAACTCTTGATGGGTCAGTGGGATAAGATGGACAATATCCTACCAACATAGGAAGAAATAGAGTTTCTAGATGTGCCTACATCTGAGGGTGCCTCTGAAGTGGAATTGGTGGGTCCCTTAACTCAGGGACTTGCTGCATCAATGTATGCCTTGGAGGCTCTGAGGCTGCAAAAGCATGATTGGGGGTGCAAGTCCCCTCTTAATATGACCAAAATGGAGGTTGTGAGCTTCCTTGCAAATGTGCCAGCAAGGGCAGAGTCTGTATAGTTACTATTTATACATGCAATTGTTATTTCTGCACTGCCAGCACACTTTGAAGTGGTCAAATTGACCACTGACCTACATATGCCTGTACAGTACAGTGGGTTAGTAGCCAAGGTGGCCAAGGCTGCCACTGCAAGCAAAGGGAAGCAGCAAGCTATCCTGATGGACAAGGAAAAGAGTGACTATGGTCAGTCATCCTCAGAGGCAGAGAAAGAGGAGGAGGAGAGTGAAATGCACACACAGTGCTTCTAGCACATATCTTACAACAAATAGCTTGCCAAAAAGAAGGTAAATAAAGCTCAGGCAGTGGCTGCTCTAGCTTATAGGGTACAGCATTATTTCTTGGGGTGAATCCCCAATAGATTAGGGGGGGCTATTCAATGTTGAGCAGCTCAATTCATGTTTCTGTAGGGGCCTGGGCTCCTGTTATTACTATATGTACTAGACAAACACTGTTTTCATTGGTCCCAATGCTAACTGTATAGCTGTATATGAATACAGCTTTGGTCAAGTGGCAGACATGCCACATACAATAGTATATAAGTTTGCATGCAGGGAGTTCCCCAGTATGCCATATGAGTTGGAAAGGCTCTATAAATACTATACAAACCCTTATATGTCCTGCTGTAACTATATAGTCATGTATATGCTAATAACAGAGCTGCAGTTGTTTGTGCAGCATACTGATCTGGTACTGCATAATCACATGATACAGCTCCTAATGTCCAATCCTATATATCAGGATTATGTCAACCTGATGCAGGGGTCTGAAAATATGCCTGTTATTAAGAGCTGCCATATTATTGTGCACTTCTTGCATACTAAAGAAGATGGCACCACTGTGCTGTGTGTCATGTATGTGCCTAATCCAAAAAGGCCATTTGACCTCAAACAGATAGTGCAATATGCACTAATTTATGGTTGCTCAGGGTTGGAAAACACCTGACAGAGCATTGCAGTAGCTTTGCCTACCAAATACACTGGCAAACCCTGTTTGGGTTCACACTTTGTCAGGCACTCTGCACTGACAGCATAGGAAAAACATCTCTTATGTGACAGCTTATGCTGGTCATAGTGCATTCTGAGTTGTATTGCAAAGCAGCTACCACATATAATGTGGCTAACCCATGGCATCTACTGGTGGGCTAGTTTGAGGCCCAAATTGAACTATGCTAAGGTTCACATATCTAATGATTAGATATAGAACTTTTCCAATAACAATGTGATTTATATCTTATTGCATAACTGTATCTTGCTAGTTTGGGTAAACCACACCTATACATATGGCATAGTTTACCTGGAACAACAGTTCCACCAGCCTACTATATTTCTTGAAATCTTCAAAAACATCAACAATGAGTGTGTACAATACCTAGAAGTATATAGAACCTCACTGGCTATTCCAGAATGGGATAGTTGGTGAGAAATGACCAAGGAGGATCACTACTGCCTCTTCTTCAAGTGTGCAGAAGAAAGTGCATTTAACATTTTCTCTATAGCTAATGGCCTCTATTATTCTAAATGTAGGTCAGCTATGGAAGTAAACACCAGTGCATGGTACAATGCCTACTCTCAGAGCTATAACTGATATTATACTAACTAATTGTGTTATGGTAGATGCTGCTGCTGTAGGAGGTCCAATAACCTCACTAATGATGGAATTGAAGCCTCTTCCCTCCACAATTAACATTGCAACTAGAAAGGATGCAAAGATAATAGAAGTGGTCAAAGTGCCACTAAGTGATAAAAAAGGCTGAAAAGCCCTAGACTATCATATGTAGCTTAGATAACATTGAGTTATTAATTCAAAATAAGTTACTGATGAACTTATATGCTTTACAGCACTTTTTTTTTTATTTTCTATATTGTATAGTAGAACTCCAATACATGGTGTAATCTATGCCATTTTTTTTGCCTATGTGTTGCACTGACAGTGCACTTAAGCAGTAAGTGCTTATGTTCCAAACAATAGAATGGACTAGAGTGCATACTTTGAACAGTCTAGGCCTAAGTAGTGAAGTGCAGGATATCTGTATGATGTCTTGATGATTGTTGCATGCTGCAATGCCCTGTGGTAGTGGAGCAATTATACTCAGTTTCTAATAGGACATTAAGCCCATGTCTCAGGCTCAACATTTCTGATCCAGACCATGCAATAATCTAAAGAGTGGGTGTGTAATTAGCAAGGTTACTATTACCCTAGGTTCTATATATGTACTATGCAATTACCTTAGTTTTCATATGCATACTATGCATTGAGCTATAGTTAGCCACTGATGGATGCCATTGATGCACCCCCATAGATTATGTAAGGACAACATCTTGCATTCACAACATATCTAGTCTAATCCAATAATTCAGTGTCTGATTCAGCTACTATATAAAACATGCAAGATTGTTCTACTTATGGCCAGTGACAATGGGCTGTTTCTAAACAGGGCAACACCAGAACCATACAATATTGGCATACCCAACAACCAGGAGTAGTTTGTTGATGACCTTGTAGGTCATCAGTGGAAGGGTTCAAACCTTGAATTTGAAGTTTTGTAGAGTCTAGGGGACACCACTTGAGAGTTCCTCTTGACATATAAGGATTTTGAGGCTCTTAACTACTATCAGAAGTTGTAGAACATTCAATGCCTGGTGCAGCTAGCTAGAAGGTTAAAATCAAAATGACTTAGCATAGGGAATGGAAGGGCTATTGGCATGGTGGCCATCATATATTATGTCAGCCAAGTGTTTTGGCTAGCCACTAAGTCAACACAACTTTGTTTCTTTCTACTATATTAGTGTGACACACTAACCTTGTACAGAGAGCCTAGTTACTCAATAGGTAATACAAAGAAGAAAAAGAAACCTGAAGAGGCAAATACAGAGCTGCCAGAATACAATTTGAGCTCTGGGCAGAGCTCAAGGTGAGGAGTACCAGGGGGTAGAATTCCCTTCACAATGAGATTGTTCAGTGCAGGGCTGATGCCTGGGAACATGCTACCTCCAACAGTGAGAAGAGTGGTCTAACAAAACACAAGGCCTGTAGGGGTAGGGTCCACAATAGTGCCACTGGATGCAGCCCTACCAAAGTACATTATGGCAATGCAACAGTCATCAGTGTAGAGATGCAGTGGGCTCCCATAATGTGGTGGAGCAAGTCAAGGACATGGAGGGCTAAGGGTCTCTCTAGTAGCAAACTTTGGACAACCTGTAGCTCCACAAGCTGTGTGGTTGCAAGAGTTGCAACAGTATGTAGTGCTATAGTACTCTGTGGCTTCACCATCTTTAGCTAGACCCAGCCAAGCAATGAGTATAGTAGGTCAATAATGACCTGCCATAATGTTGATGCAAGTAGGAATATTGGTCCCTGCTCTACTCCAATGCAATGGAGGTGGATGAGGAGAGACCAGAGTCCATCACATTGATAGTGGACATGTTGTCCCCTCTGTGGTAGAAGTACTTACTTCTGCAGACTATAGTATGTCCAGAGGATGCACCATCCTCATCATTAAGTACAGCTGGGTGACTAGAAGTTGCTCATGGGAACAAAAACAAAGGAAAGCAATAGACAATAACTGAGACATCATCATTTGCACCAGCAACAAGGGCTGAGTCCTCTTCATTGACTTCTTGAAAAACAGTCAAGCAATACTTCTTGGCCAAGGAAAAGGGTAAGGGCAAGGTAAAAGAGCCCAAGTCCTCAATCACAGCCAACAAGCAGATTGCTCACTTGCTCCAGCAGCTAGATAATGCCAGAGTGCTTGAGGATGTCAGTGCTGACATCCTCAGTAATCTTGTAGTGCAGCTTGCACTTGCTCAACTTAACAAACTTAATATTTTTTATAGCTAAAGGGATGAGGCCCAGTAAGACCTCTTCTAATCAGCATTGGGGAAGTGCATAGCATCCCCCCCTCACCCTCTAGAGGCAAAGAAGGCCTGTACAGAGCTCTTAGGGCCTCTAGAGGGATTGTCAACCCAGAGGGCACTATTGGTGCCCTATCATAATGTTGTTCCTGCTAGTGAGGACCATCTAATGGATGTGCACCAAGATTTTGGGGTGCCCCAAGCCACAGCTGGACTCTCAAGGCCAGTACAGACCAAAGCTACACCATCACAGCCAGCTACCACTAAGGCTAGCTATAGGAAGCCAGCCTTATCTGTACAACAGGCTAGCAACCCAGTGGTTGCCACTACCTTGATTGCTTATCTGGCAAATGTGCTACAGAAGTCTGAGGCAGAAATAATGAAGGTTCTAGAGCCTAGAACCTACATGATTCCCAGCTCTTTGTCCTATGAGTACATTCCATCAGTATAATGGGACCCATGTGACAAGGAATTCTTTGTCACCCCAGGATAATCTTCCCAAGAGGGAGCCAGCAGTGCAGCTGCCTCTGATTCAGAAAGTGACTATAAAGACAACATTGCACTGTCCAAGTGTTAGATCTTGGACAGCAATTTGGATGACAATACCACAGAGCATTGTTAAAAGAAGGTTCACAATGCTAATGCCAAATAGCTGTTAGCTATTGATGCTGAGAAGTCTAAGATAGACTTCAAGCACCTCAATAATATGGTGTCTGGCTGCCTACCAGACAGCTGAGAAACTTTACAGATATGTAGATACTACAAGCACTGCAACAACTTCTAGGGAATGTTGCACCCCAATTACTATTGGTCACTAATAACTAATGTAGTCTTTGTGAACAACAAAGCACTCCTTGCATAGTCAACAGAACTGGCAGGAATTGCACATCTATCCCTACAATATGAATAATGATATTGGTGGGCTCCCCAAGGAATGCCTATGAATCCAGATCAGCTGCAGCTAATGCTCCACATCATATGTAAGGCAAACCCTTGCATAACTATGAGGGAATAGATACATACTGCCCTCCTTATCTAGGAGTTCCATCAAATCTCCTACTATACTATGTCCAATTTGCATGACCATACTATGCAGTATATTATAGAGCTAACTCCAAAGGAGTTAGCCACATCATTACCTAAGGGGGACCAGTATTGGCAATCAGTCCCCTTACTTACTTTCATGTATGTTGGCCATGCTTGACCATGCTGATAACAATACCCAAGAAGTAGGACTTAACTATGTCCCAATCAAACAACACTTTGACATCAATGCATGGGCACAGTACATCCTGCACCATAGCTACTCAGGTTCACAGAATCTGTACTCAAGTGTGGCCATTGATGTGTCCTTATGCATAGACTAACAATTAGTCTTTGGTTACAATACTGAGTTGGACACTGGCTCCAAGCTCTTCTCATACACAAAGAGTATACATGAGGCTGTTTACTATGGTGGTAGCTTAACCCCACCTCTATAGAGAGACAGTGAATAGCTATTGCAAACATATAGGGCCATTTAATCTATTTAAGCCCTACATGTTCATGCTGCATAGGCTACAGATATTGCCTATGCAGTTGAACAATCTTAGTCAGACACAGGTCATTTGCAATCTCCTAGCAAATCATGTGCCCCCAGCATGGGTGGACCATGCATATACCTATAGAATATGTTTCTTGGATCACTACTAGTCTGGCAGTCTGATGCATATGGACTTATTTACATAGGTCAACAATAAATACCATTGTCAACTCTAGTCCATAGACAAGCCTCTGCATTGAATGGGGTACAATGTGTGGTATGCTCCCACTAATGACAATTGAGAGCACTTTAGAGTGCTCCTTCAAATTCATAAGAGCCAGGGCCACTTCCCCTTGCATGTGGCTGAATAGCTGTGCTATAGGGAGTCCCCCATCTTTACTCACCTCCTGCATTGTCCTGCAAAGGTAGTGACTATCACCCTGGCTGAGGCTAAGTTGCTTGCAGCCATGGCACATCTAATGAGGCAGGGCCCTCATCTGCAGCAGTGGAATCTACTCCTACTTCATCAGTGAGCTCTGTTGCATCCTTAGGGAATGCAACTACAGAGGAATCTATGGAGGTAGATCAAGCCAATAAACCTTCTGTGCCTGCAGAACCTATCCCAGCAATAACATCACTAATCATCCCCAGACCTTTGGATGTGACTGTACTAGCTAACACTGCTACTGTGGCCACACCAGAGTCTAGCTCAACTGACTCTAATGATATGGCTAACACTATATCAGGGAGTTGAGATAATAAGGTATAGCATAAAGAAGGGGCAGCCACAATCATAGACAAGTGAGCCAGATGAACTGCTTAATGCAGTTCATACTTATACCATCCAGCAGGCTCTTTGGATGCCCCATACAATCTCCAAGTGCATATTGGACACTGTGCCAGGAAAAATACTATGCCCAACATTCACTATGTAGGACCTGGTTGATCCTACACTATCTTTACATAGGGACCCTCACTCAAGGTGCTGGTAATGCCTCATAGATAGGATGCCATATCCCACTTCTTTATTCACTTATATTGCCTTTATGAGTCCATTGACAGACTCAACAGAGGGGTATGTAATGGATTGGCCATTATGTTCATGGACTTATTGCTCTTGGACTTATTACTAATATGTAATTATTTATTATATTATGGTTTTTACAACATATAAATTGTAAGCTGCATAACCCATAACATAAATGTTACAGACAGCCTATATCTAGTAGCAATATTCAACACCTTGGGAGCCACAGAACCTCTTCATAACTTGGTGTTTGTATGCAGTTGCCAGTATAATTCTTCAAACTAGGATCAACCTGAGAGTTTGTTATATTGTGGGAAAAGATAACATTTAAGCTAATTTACTTTTATATCTACTTTTAGATAAGTACAAAAGAAAATTTCCTGCAGATTACATCTGCTTATTTCATCCTCCTTGAGATTTACTTCCAACACAATGGAAGGAGTGCTTTTAAGTGCCTTGGGTGGATTGTTGAACAGTAAATCAGCAATCTGCCCAGCAATAATATTGGTGGACTTAGATGCACTAACATCACATCTCCAGGTTCATACTATTAAAAAAACCACAGCAAACAGTTATGCAACAGAAGTATGTGATTACATTAAGTTTTTTATAAATTATTACTGTCCTTTTGACCTGACACCACAGACTTTATTGAGATATATAGCATATTCATTAAAATATATTACACTGGGACTCAAGTATCTTACAGGGCTTTAACACTTCATTCAAGATTTTTATCTGGACTTTAATACCAACAGAGTACATTCACTAGTTCAAGCTACCATCAGAGGCTCTAAAAAAGTCTATGCAGACCTGATTTGCAGAAAGTTGCCTCTGCACCCTCATCACCTAGCATCTTTCATAATTACAGCATGATGCACAAAGAATTACAATGATATACTTTGCTACAATGATATCATGTTGTTTTTATGCTTGCCATAGATCAGAAGAGTTGGTCAAGAAAACAGCCAAAAAGACTGAAAATTGGCAAGAAATTATCAAATGTCAATGTGCTCCTATGCTGCCTAGTTGCTGTGCAGGAAGCCACAAGAAAACCTGAAACATAAGCAACCAGATAGGGTAGCTGGCAGTAGGAAGTGCATATGTGAGGACAAGTCAGTAAACATCCTAGAAAATCAGAGCTAGAAAGATGTTGGGTGAGGTGAAAAGCACAAGTGGAGAATGTCACTATTGCTAGCCTCAGTTGCTAGACAGTAATAAAAGGTCACTAAGTTACTGTATAACAAAAAGGGAAAAGGAATGAAGACTAAAACATTACTAGGAGGGAACAAACATAGAACTAGTCATTAGCTATTGTTGCTAGTATCACCAAGACAAAAAACACTATAGAGTACCTATACTTGGTACCTATGCTAAATCAAGGATGAAGATGCTAGGGCTTGTTGCTAGGCCACTAACAATGACAAAAGTGAACAGAAAAGAGATCTGAAGCTAGTAGGCTGATACTCTGTTTTTTTTATGAAACTGGGTATGTATCATGAACTATTTATACTGTTTGTAAGTATAGTAGTCAAAAAGGAAAGATTGTTGCTGCAGGCAACAGCATCTGCTAAAGTGTCCATAATACATACTGGGTGTCAGTATGGAAACCATATATATGTACATAGTGTTAAAAGGTGCATAATATGTGTCAAATGAGAAAAGGGAGTATACCAAATGTCAGTATCTGAAGTGTAGATCCCAGTCAGGTATGCTAGTAAGCAAGACAAGGTAAATGAAGGGTAAGGAAAGTCACATATCCTGTAGTATGTGTATTAAAAAACAAAGTGCTGTTGTTACTAGGAGATGTCACTAGTGATTGTTACTGAAGGAGGGTCTTGACCTTGTCATTCCAGACCCAAGGGCTAGACTCCACATGATGAGGCTTGTGATCCAAAAGTCTCATAGTTGCTAAGATCTCATGCAAAAGGCTACATCATTTCAGACCTGGGGGCCAGACCACACATGATAAGTCATATGACTCATGCATGACCTGTAAAATGAGAATCAAGAGAATAACAGATGCACAAATCCTGTGTCATGCGTCCAAGTCATGTGCTGTCTAGATAAGATAGTCAGAGATGTTGGTAATGGTGCTCAGTGACAAGTGGGTCTTATCAACCTTTATCAGTCAAGTTTATGCCTGGCTATGCTGAATATCATCCACCCTATTACAAAGCTGATACCTTCTCTTGCAGAACTGACATTCTCTTTATGCATCAAGACACAGCTGATCCAGTTTCACTATTGAATGAATACATAAAGATCAGAGATAAACTTCATAGTTTTTGCCATCCCTTGTTCCTTTGTGAGGATGTATCCCTTCTGACAAGGGCATGGTTAGAATCAAAGCTATCCTCATACATGGATCATTGCTATAGGGGTCATTCAGTGCAAGCAGGCAGTGCCATGTATCACACTTCTCTCAGAATATTGGAGGACATCATTGAAGCTCTCAGACACTGGTCTTCCTTGGCATGGACAACCTATGTTTGCAAAAACCCCTGTGTCAGAATGGCATTACAATTAGTAGGGCTGAAGAAACATTGCTAAGTGTATCATTTTCTATTTCATTCCTATTCTGTCAGCTACTTGCATCATCTTTTCACCCCCACCATCCCCACCACACACCTATTCACCTTTTTATAGCAATAGCTTGACCGCGACATCAAGAAATAGGAATAAGTGGTCGCCTCGGCGGCCAATTCCACGCCAACCCTCGATCCTCACTCAAAATTGATCCGGTCTTCATGCGACGAGGCTGCAGAGGCGCACACGTGATGGTATGGCCAATTTTTGTAGCGACTGTACAACACGGTAAAAATCAGCGAGAAACAAATATTTATGATATATGTCGACATTCATTCGACTCGAGTCCATTTATATTATACAGTACAGTAAAGGTCAGCGAGACACAGTAACAAAAAAATGACAAAATACGAAAAAAAAAAAAAAGAAAAATGCACATATTGCAATACCAAAAAGTCTATCGTGTACTTCTCCCCGTCCTACCAACCGCCAACCGCCTATGCCCATCCCTCATTGCACTTCTTGTCCGGCCTCCTACTATTCCTCCCCCTACACTCCAACTTCCCACAATCCTGACACCCATTCACACAGAAACTTCTTCCGCCTTTGCCCTTACAATCCTGGCTCCCGCACTTACAGCAGTGTCTCGGGCTGCGCTTGCTCGAGTCCATTATCCCCGTTGTCCCACCGACACCAACGTTAACACCTACCATTCCTGTGCTCATTCCCACTATGCCTTGTGCGAGACTCGGGCCTGAGCCCGAGCCCGAGCCCGAGGGTCCATCTGCGAATGGGTATGCACGTTTGAGACTGCCGGGTGCAGGCGTGCCACTTGTACTGGACTGCAGACCCGGCACCGGCGTGGTCGTCTCGCGCGCAGGTGCGCCCAATGCTGCAGACACGGAAGTCGGCGGCTGAGGCGTTGTCGTAGAAGCAGGGAGTGGAGGCGTCCCCACGGGCGGGAAAAACGGATATGCGTACGGGTAGTTCGCGAATGATTTCGTGTAGTCAAAGACTTGGGTTGTGGATGAAGGTGGGTTAGAGGGGCTTTTCAGTTGAGGCTGGGGTTGGGGGGTGGAACCGCTCGTGCTAGTACTTGCACTGCCCTCACCCCCGCTCAGCGGTGCATTCGATCCGCTTGCGCTAACGCTTGAAGCAGATGCAGGCGGGGCAGCACCGCTGTTCGCCTTCCACGCATCGTTGTACGCATCGATGAAGGTCTGCACAAAAGCCTGTACCGTTCAGATTCGTACACCATCGTCGCGGCACGGGTAAAGAAAGCACTTACGTGATTGATCTCGCCTTCTTGGGCACCCCCCGTGCCCGTCCCCATCCCGGCTCCCGGTCCTGCACCATCCTCAGGACCGGCCTCACGCTGTCCATCCGAGTCTCCCTCCGGCATCGGGTTCGCACTGCCCCCCGTCCCACCAGTAGTCGTCCCACCACCCTGGCGCAGCACCTGCTCGTCCTCAGGCACACCCCTCTGCACCCCCCCGACCAGCTGCAGAATCGCCTCCTTCCTCATGCCCGCCCTCAAACACCCCCTGACAAGGTTCCATAAGCTTAGACTAACTCCCAACGCACCCCAGTTCCATATATTGGGGCCGCTGCCGGCGTCTGCGTCTGCGTACATCAGGCGCGCGGGAAACTCATCCTTCAGTTTGGCGGGGAGGGCGCGGAAGACAGAGGCGTCGGTGCTGGCAAATTTGCGGCCATCATCAAAGGTAGAAAGACAGTGCGAGGAGCGGCAGACGTATTCGCAGCCAATTATGAAGAAGGGTTTTTCGATATCATAGATTTTGATTGGACCGCTGGAGATGCGACCACGGTTGCTAAGCGGCGTCGCGCAACTCGGGCATGCGATGCCGTTGAAGACGAGCGGCTGGGGGTCCCAGTACAAGAAACGGTGCTCGGAGGGCGTACGAGCGGTGCTCGCGCTGGCAGTCAGACTGAAGTATGCAGGAGACGAAGGAAGCCAGAAGGTTTTGAGGATGCTGTAGAGAGATGGAATAGGCTGATGCTGATTGGACACTGGAGTAAGTGAGTTGAGGTGAGATTTAAAAGCTTCTTCGACGGTGGGGCCGGCAGTGGAGAGGGGATTTGGGGCAGCAAGGGACGAAAGCAAGGTCGTGAGGAAGGCATTGGGGTTTGTACGCGCGAGGACGGCCCAGTCGTCTGCGGCGCCTTGGAGGTTGGGGTCGATAGGAATGGGCGGGGCAGAGTACGCAAATTGCTGCTGTGGGTAACCAACGCCCGTCCATGCTGGTGCGCTTGTCTGTCGGGCAATTAATCAAGGTAATGATGAATAGAATAGAATGTGAATTACCGTTGCGGATGGCTTGTGACGAGGACGCGAGGGCCCCACCGAGCCAGCTGGAAAGCCATCCTTCCTCGGACGCCCAACAGGGCGCTTTACCTTGGCCACAGGCGGTTCCCCTGCCAGCACCTTCTTGGTGCTCCCCTTGGGCCTGCCTGGTCTGCGTTTCTGCGGCGTCTCGCTGCTGGGCCCCGCAGCCGCAGCCGCAGACGCTGGCACAGGCGCTGGAGGGGCATTGCTGGCCTGCTCCCCGGTGGCACTGGCTGGCTTCGGGTGAAATGCTCCGTTCGGCATATTTGACATTTCCATTGGTGAATTCAAATCTCTACTCAATGGAAAAAATTCGATATTTTACGCGACGGGTATTTGACTCACCCAAGACCGGACTGGTTACGTGGCTGCAAAAGCTGCGTGATTATTGCGCGTTATAGTCTGATTTTTGTCCAAACCTTACCAGAGAAAAAGTGAGTACTCCTAGATGTCGGCTGGGATCTGCGCACGGAGAATTATTCCTGTGTCTGTGAGTTTTTTGTTATCTGGAAGTTATCCGAAACATATGTCCAATTGGAGACAGAAGGGCCTTTTCAAGCGGAGCCAGTCGGAGATTTAATGTTATAAATATTAATTCCGACTTTTTTTTTTCTAACACTTCATTCGACGTACGGTGAGTATTTTTTTTTCTGTCTCGTCGTTGCGTGACGATTCTTCACCGAAAGCTTAGGAAGTGCCGTCCGAAGCGCTCCCCTCACGGGTGAGAGCCGCGTCGAAACTCGGTTCTCTGATCCTTTTTACCTTTTCTCTCCACGTATTCAAACTCCATACTGACGTCCCTTTCAGGTGCCTTTTCATGCATGCACGAGAGACAAGGCATTATGTAGAAGATTACTATTTTTAAAATAACCATGCCTAAACAGTTCAAACGTTCATCTGTTTGTGACCCGAGTCCCGAGAAATGTCTCTGAGTGGTGTTTCTATAAAAACGCTGTCTGATCATCCGCCGTTTCTTGTTCTTTGCTCTCACCATGACCCTCGACGAGTTCCCCATCGATCTGTCCAAGTTTGATACCAAGTGCGTTTTGCTGCCATATGCGTCGACGACGATCAGGCGTCGATTTCTGTTGCAGGCTCGCTCTTGACCCCAGTAAACCCAAGCTAACTGCAGAAGAGAAAAAAGCCCTCCAAGCCAACATACAGATCTTCCGCGATGCCATCGTACTCTTCACCGCGACCGGCGCTGCGCGTGGTGTGAGTGGACACACTGGTACGCTATTGTCTATCTGCACCATTTCATGCAATTAATCACGAATCTCAAAAGGTGGAGCATACGACACCGCGCCAGAAGTCTGTATCCTCCTTGCGCTCTTCAACCACTCCAAGAGATTCTACCCAGTCATCTTTGACGAAGCCGGTACATACTATCTGTCGTCTATCTAATCTCATCGCTGATCCACGCCAGGCCACCGCGTCGCGACCCAATACCTACTCGCCGCTCTTGAAGGCTCTATCCCCCCCGCACAGCTCCTGCATTACCGCGAAGCCAACTCCAAACTCCCTGGCCACCCCGAGCTCGGTCTCACCCCAGGCATTAAATTCTCCTCGGGGCGCCTCGGACATATGTGGTGCGTTGTCCCAAGTTCATGTTCCCTGTATATCTCCCAATAATCAACACCAGGCCCTTTGTCAACGGCGTCGCCTTTGCCAACCGCTCCCGCACCGTCTTCTGTCTCGGCTCCGACGGCTCCCAGCAAGAAGGCAATGACGCCGAAGCCGCGCGCCTCGCCGTTGCCCAGAACCTTAATGTCAAACTCATCATCGACGATAATGACGTTACTATCGCAGGACACCCGTCGCAGTATCTGGGCGGGTACAACGTTGCGAAGACCCTCGAGGGCCACGGGCTTAGGGTCGTGAGTGCAGGTGGCGAGGATCTGGATGGGGTGTGGGAGGGCGTCACGAAGATCGTTGCGTCTGACGGTCCCGCTGCCTGTGCGTTCATGTTTGTTATCAGCTGCGATTTGTGCCCTTCTAATTAGCCACGCTCCGCAGTGGTCCTCAAACGCAAAATGGCGCCGGGCATCCCCAACATCGAGGGGTCCACACATGGGCACGACGTCATCCCCGTTAAATCCGCGCTAGCGTACTTCGAAAAACGTGGTGGTTTCCCCGACTTCTCCCCTCTCTACTCCTCCGTCAAAGCCGTCGCGCAGCCGTACACGCACCTCGGGTCCACAAAAGAGGTCGGTGCCACGCGCGTCATATTTGGAGAAGCAGTCAACCTCGTGCTCGACACCCTCTCCAAGGAGGAGGCCGCCAGGCGAGTGATGGTTATCGATAGTGATCTCGAGGGGTCCACGGGCCTGAAAGGCATCCACCAGAAACATCCCGAGGTGTTCGTGCCGAGTGGGATCATGGAGCGCGGCAACTTTTCGGCGGCGGCGGGCTTCGGATTCGAGAAGGGGAAGGTGGGCGTGTTTTCGACATTTTCGGCGTTTTTGGAGATGGTGATCAGTGAGGTCACGATGGCGAGGTTGAATAATTGTAATGTGCTTTGTCATTTTTCGCATTCGGGAGGTGAGGTTTTTTTTTTTTGTTCATTCTCCGACTTCTTTTTCTTTTTCCTGACATTCATGGAATTCTTTTTCACCTAGTTGATGAGGTGTGTCTCGCTCAAAGTACCTCGCACAACTTGACGCTGACCCTCCCTCCTCTTCCCTAGATGGCCGACAACACTTGCCACTTCGGGCTCAACTCCCTCTTCGCCGATAACGGTCTCTCCGATACACACTCCGCGCTCTACTTCCCCGCCGACGGCCAACAAATGATCGCCATCATTAAAAAAGTCTTCTTCCAGCCTGGTCTGCGCTTTGTCTTCTCCACGCGCTCCAAGGTGCCCTGGCTCCTGCGCCCCGATGGCTCGCGGTTCTTCGACGACTCGTACGAGTTCCATCCGGGGAAGGACGAGGTGCTGCAGGAGGGCAAGGACGGGTATGTTGTCACATGTGGAGAGATGGTGTATAGAGCTTGGGATGCGGTGTTGAGGCTCAGGAAGGAAGGGATGGATGTGGGGCTGGTCAATAAGCCGTGTTTGAATATGGTTGATGAAGAGGTGCGGCGGTTGTCTCGCATCGTTTTTTTTTGTGCAGCTGATTTTGGTGATGTAGACGATGCAGAAGGTTGGAAAGAGCCCGTTCGTGCTCATCGTTGAGTCGTTCAACCAGAAGACTGGCGTAAGCTCTTTCTCTGTTATCAGTTTGCATCCCTGTCAAGTAACACCATTACCACCCAACCAACCCAGCTTGGCTCTAAATTTGGTACCTGGCTCCTCGAACGTCGTCTCACACCCAAATACGGCTATATGGGCACCACTCGCGAGGGTTTGTATCCTTCCTTCCTCTACTTCCCCTGCGACTGATGCCAAACCATCCATGATCACAGGATGCGGAGGCCTTTGGGAACAGATCCCATACCAGGGTCTTGATCCGGAATGTAGGTGTCTTTTCACGATGCATCGTATGACCACAGTTCTAACGATTCGGGGGAATTGTAGCGATCATATCGAGGATTAGGCAGCTCGTGGCTTATGAGGGTACCTTTTATTCTCGTGTTGGCTGATTGATTAGGTTTTTCTAAAGTGTTTATTTGATTTGAACCTTAAGGTTGAACACGTTGGACTTGGCTGTTGATGGCGTGGGGATGAAGGGGGTGTAAATGATTGATGTGTGTTGATTAGGAGAAGCAGGACGAGAAAGTGTGTATTCATAAGCTGTGTGTATGATTATAGATGGACTCGCATTTGCCTCTTTTCATAATCGAGCAATACTTAAGTCGCCTGCATCAGAACTGTCAAAATCCTGTAGCTTCTGATCAGCCCAATCTACATCCACTTGTGTTTTTTTCGACAATAGCAGAGACGACGACCTTGTTCTAGGAATCTAATAAGCCTTGCGAGACGAAAAATTGTTGTGGGAGAGTCTCAGGGACAGAAGAAAGAGTAGTGGATGACATTTAGAAGAATGACAGCACTGTACGAAGAAGGCTATGTGGCGGGCATTCATGGGCATGTAAGGTGCTGTCAGCGGAGCATGTCCGCGAGCCACGGCTGTTTGAATCGTGGCGGGAGGTTGTGTGAATGTGGGATGATCGTTGGACGTCTTGGTCAAAGAATGTAGGATTAATGTAGCTTTATTGTATAATCTCACTTCTATGTATGCTAATGCTCGGTGAGCGGTTTATTCAAAAGACTCAGTTACCTTTATGCAACTGCTTAGGGAAGGATACCAATGATATTCACTTTCCTGACTTCCTTGCTTTACTTGGGGAAAGGGACCAGACGTACTCAGCCCTGAAGGCCTGAAACTCATAGTCTGATTCGTATCCTGTGTGTTGGTCTGCGTTAGCCGCGATAGGGTGGACGGCCCACTCTGGATGACGATAATCAATCTGCCAAGCAGTTCGTCAAGCGAGCTGATGGCCCAGCTCGCCTTCCAGGGTGTGTCGGGCGGTGTAAAAAGACGCTCGACATTGTGGACGTCCATCTCTCCTATCCGTCGTAGGGGCACCCGACGCTTATAGATCCTTGTTTCGGATTATCCTCGTTCCTCGGGGGATCCGAAACTGCTACTAAGCCGCTATTTTGGAGGACAATTACCTGACCATTCAAAACAAGTCTGATTCATTCCAGGGTGTGTCGTTCGAAAACTGATCTTGTCAATATATATTATATCGGGCTCCATGTATGGACTCACGGTATAAGACGACTTGTCCAGACTCCATGGAGCTTTTTTTGTTCAAGTGCTCAGTTTTCAGCTGCTCTAGGAGGTTTGGTGGGTATCATGTCAAAAAATGGTCATTAAGTCCTACTTTGGGGGATGTATGAATGCATTTCTACCCTGGTATCCATCCTCCTTCGCTGTGAATCTATCTGCGTGCAGGCAGAAGGCAATTTCCAGACAAAGTTCTGCCTGGTATGCTGAGATGAAGAAATGGGCATCCGTCATGTTGCACCAACAAAGTACTACTTACACTT
>JABCKS010024886.1:32154-48038 GCA_018851325.1 Termitomyces sp. DKA19 | reverse complement strand
CCAACAGTGCAACTTCCGCTTTGCTTTCATAGATGACTTTGTCAAAGAAGAGCTCAATGGTCTTCGAAAGTCGCGTTCTGGAAAAGCAACCACAGCCACAATGCCAAGTGCGTCGCTGAGTTTGCTCAACTCCGCAATGCTATCAAGGAATAGCTCTTTGACTTTTGCCCACTCGCGTAGCAAGTCGCCATTGTTCAGGTCATCCGACACACTGAGACCATCGACCTCGAGAAATCGATATTTCTCTTGGTATACAAGCCAGAAAGAAGATATGTTTGAAATGGCGATCGATGTCTCGTGTAATGCGTTTAATACCGCTTCAAAAGCCGCAGGACCATCCGGGTATGTACTCAGGATGCTCGACTTGACATAATCGCGTAGATTAGGACTCTCCTTGGATGTATACTCTTCCAGGTGCTCGAGATCAAATAAATGTGAAGACGAAGGGAGGTGAGGCGATTCAGGACGTGGAAAAACCGAAGTGAGAGGCGAGTGATACTGGGCGATTTTTTCGTAAATGTGCCTGTACCGTGATAGGAGGCCCTGGGAGGCGGATGTCAATTCACAAGAGCCTGCAACAAGCTCTTCCGAGATTTCAACTAGTTCCGAGGAGGAACACATTTTCAGGATGCTCAAGAAAGATAAGACTTTGTCGCCGAAATCGTAGGACTGTCGCAAGAACTGGATGATGCACTCCCATTCGTCAGTCAGTGAACGACGAATCTGCGTGATGGGATTGCGATACTTGGGTGAATCCTCGACATTGATCAATGCAGTTTCTACTTGGTGTACAGACGTCACAGTATTTTGTATGCTTGACATCAATGCTGAAAGCGAAGCCGTCAACATTTGTGCTGGTAGAGACGATAGATGAGAATTCAACGAGAGAAAGAAGTCTACTTTCTCGAACTTACAGGGGCAGCCATGATCATTAATTGTAGCAGGTGTAGATACACTAGTCACCCCAGGCGTAAATAGAAGCAAAGGGCTTCCTGAAGGATTATTAGCTGTCTACTAATTCAACGATCACGGTTGATTTTACAGGCATACATGGAAAAGACTCACTGGAACATCGTTGACAGAGACATTAATACCAGGTGAACAGAGAAATACCATGTTAACTGTCTTACTAGAATGATTTTCTTGTATGGGTTACTTCCCAAATCATTGGTGTCATATATACGGCCATAGCTGTTGTGCTGTCAGTCATCTTTTTAATTACCTCAAACCTGTGCTTCACTGCAGCTCACTGCAAGCGCAGAACTATCCACACCCTCTCAACTTGCCGAACATCAAGATAGGGTTTGGGCTGCAATCTGCAGATTAGATGCAAGAGCTGTTCAAGATTGCAGAGCCTCCGTTCTTTGAAGCATCGGAACCATGGCACTCGATTGTGATACTGTGTTGGGAAGGAGGCTAGAAGATACTCGAGTGATAGGTGCAGAATTGGCCAAGTGGAATGGTATATGGGACTTAGAGATTGATGATATCAAGTATGTTGAAATACTGTGCCGGAAGGAGGAGGTAGGGACGGCTGAGGAAGTTTCCATCAAGATAGTTGTATCGCGGGAGGACATTGCACAACATCTGCTGCACAGAGGTGCATTCTTTCAGGACACTCATTGTAAGGTATCAAGGTACATGCCTAGAAAGCGCCGACCTCTTGCTCAAAAAATGTAGACAACAGTGACACTTGACTAGAATACAGGCAAAGCGGGGAACTCGCGCACCATTGAAGGTCACCGGTCAAGCAACAACCCGCATACGCACAACACATAAAAATATCATTGGTTACGAAAGTTTCCCCTCCCTTAATCCGTAGAAACACTAACCCCTTCCATGATCTGCCTTTGTGCATACTGCGACGTGACCCCGCCATCTATATATGTCATGCCCATCTCCGCGAGGAAAGTTTTACTACACAACACTCCAGTTACATGTGACTATTACCAGATACTATTACGTACTGGCATAGAATATTTACACTGCTCTACCCCGCCTCTCAGCTTATTATTGTAGTTTGCCGACGTAAAACAGATTTTATTCATTCATACACTGCAGGCGCTACTGAAGCAGAACTTTGTGAGAGATACAAGTCATTAACAGTAAAAGGGTATAGTTATCAGGTGATTCACTAGACATCCTGTCGTGCCTATTCTAAGGAAGAAAATTCTTCTAAAAGAGCTTGGGAACAGCTTCATGACTTTACGAAAAGTCGAACTAGACCTGGAGAAGGGTTGATGATCGATGAATGAATGAATGAGTTCTATTTATACCGCCGACAAGCCACAATGCTGGGCTAGGAGGCGGGGGTGAAGTAGTGGTCTTACTCTATCCATTTATGTAGTTATGTATTCGTAGCGCCGATGTTGGCGGCGTTCGCTCCTTGTCATGTTGGGTATTGGAGATAATTGATGATACCTTGAAGAAATTCTAGACGCTATATACAGGTCGATTTCTCATCTGTTACAGGGTCACCGGGATCGATTGGAGACTCAAACGCCTCATCGGTGAGCGGGAACGTATCATTGGGGCCCAGAAGTGCTGTCAGCTTGCTACCCAGTCATCACTTTATCCTGCTTGCGAGACTATCCTGACTAGCAGATATCCTAGATCCCTTAGTTTTGTTTTGAAGGCTTGTGTCGGTGTTCTCAGTGCTCAAATTTCTTAACGGACCATCCGGCGTTGAATCTGCTCAATATCAGAGTTCACTTGGATGGCTACTTCTTCCACACAGGAACCGCCACTTAAGCGCCAACACTGCCAATGAGACTCTGGTTCTCGATAATCATGCACTGAAAGGGTATATAGCGGCTCCCTCTAGGCTGTGTCGAAAGTAATACCATGCTGTCCTGTCGGCACGCGGAAAAAGTTGATGTAACCCCAATCCAAGAGTGGTCATCATAGTACAACACACGTTTTGCACCTCTGAGACCACTTTTAGCTAGAGAGGATATAAATACTAGCTTCAATGGACTTCCTATAACTCACCAGCTCAGCTTATTATGGCTCACCAAGTAAAGCTACCTGAACTTGTTCAAAGTGCTACATCTGTTGACTTCAAAACGCTGATCAGAAGCTTTTTCGAAGCAGCATCGGTTGTTGAGCCCTGGTTCAGTGCAACGTACGTCCTCTGATACTTTCCGAGGGAGGTTGTACGGAAATTGATGTTGATTCTCAGATCTGAGCATCCTGTTCTACAGGAGATCATTCCGAAAGTTCAGAAAGCAGGGAGAGTCTTCTACGATGCCTTAGACGACAGTCAAAAAGTTTCTCTGGAAGGTCTTAAGCTTGTTCAAGATCTCTCGTCGTTTTTGGGACAATCTGAAAAGACAAACATGAGAGACCTCAAGAATTTGATACAAGACATGACAACGACGGCTAGATCTGCGCATGAAAAAACCAAGCTCATTTGCGAACGGTTCTCGGAAGGAATGCGTATGATTCACAATGTTGAGTCTACATCTCTTCCTATCAGGTGACAACTGACCGTACTAGGTCTCAAATGAGATTCCTCTACAACTGGATTCAATTGTGGATGAGGGACGCTGTCACCAAAAGAAACTTGACTCTCACAAAAAAGCAGTCCAGCGCCTGAAGGTTGCTCAAGTGGCTAGCAACGCCGCTGCAGCAGTGGCTGGGGTGGTCGCAGGAGTAGCTTTTCCACCGGCTCTCATTGCTTTACCTGTCATCCTTTCGCTTTTCGCATTGGCCGCCGAGGGTACTCAAATGTTCCTGGAGAAAAAAATAAAGAGTAAGAATAAAGTTTATTTGTAAAGTTCCGAGGCTGATTCTTCGCTATTGTACAGAGAGGGGAGAAAAGTTCTACAAATGCAGCGAAGCAAAGGCCCAATTGGAGAGCATCGTTGAGGCCCTGGTGAAACTTGAAAGATCTGTTTATCAATTTTCTGTGTACTGGAAACGGATAGAGACAAGTCTTTATATTGTCGGGGACCGCATTAATAACCTTTGGGACGGGCGCACTAAACTCCAACTGATTTCAGCCAAGAATTCTTGCCGTGACATAGAGAAGGCTCTCAGTGCCTACAGTGACTACGTAGCCAAGGTCTGCCGCCGATAGTCTACCCGTACCCATCTCGATTCTTACATTTTCAATTCAATAGATGGACATCTTGAAGGTTTACGATCCTAGACCCGTTCAGGCCGATATACCCAGAAATTTAGGTCCTCGCTCGGTTATAACATCATCATCGTCAAAAAATTCCCAATCATTTCAATGCCATGACAGCAACACCTCTGTCTCTAGCCAAGTAACCCTTGTCGGTGACGAACGATTCCTGAAACTTCCAAAGTCGCAAGATGAGTTTTCCCGCTCCCCGTATTCACGGCAATCCGACTTTTCAAACGCGTCGAGGAGTAACCTCCACGAACTTTCCTCCTACCGCGATTTAACGCGCCGGCGGGACGGGGCTCGCGACAGGCGCAGATCACCATCACCATATAGATCCGAATATCATAATCGTTGTTGTTATTGCCCAAGCCGAGACTCGTCGCGAGACTCTGGTAGCTCATGCCGATATTACAAGTCAAATCGCTCAAGGCACTTCCGCTCGAATTCCCCTTCATGGTCGTACTATGATGCCGATGATTATGAACGATATTACGAGCAAAAGGATAGGTCCGGATCTCGAGGATATCCTTCTTCGCCTTCGGGACCCAAAATACATAGGGGCGCTCGTCATTAAGCATTAAGTCTGCATGCACTTTGCATTATTCCTCACATGAAGTCAGGCACTGATGGATACAAGTCTTGTCATTCTCCAGGCTCGTCATATACTGATGAGATATGTATATTATAGCTATTTGGGTATCATATATAGACCTGAACTGTGAATAAGATACGGGACTTGTAAGACGCGCCCAAGTACGCGTGTACCACATACGAAAGAACATCTACACACCAATCTTGGAGCTGGCATTGCATCAAAAATTGCAGCTGCCCAAAGATATTGATCACACCAAGGACCGCTCTGGTGCAACGGGGAAAACCCGTGGTGCTGATGTCGAGACCATGGTCGGTAGCGCTACGGGCACCTTGCTCTGCTTGGAATTGTCAAGACAACCCACTGTCTATGGACTTTCTTCGAGGATTGAGAGAGCTACTAGGTGCTGGTGCTGGTCATGAATTATGTCGGACCTGCACACCCTTACAGGAGGTATCCGATTGTATCTCTGGCCTCAGACATCTCCCCCATCTCACTTACATATCTGTATGGTCAAATTGTGCTGCCTTACATCTGCCATAATGTCAATGCGTCACTTGGAGCATGCTCTTGATGAAGTCCCTTCACCAGCACCCGAAGGATCAAACATGCCATGGCATATCAAGTTGGAAAAGGATTTCGTGTCATGGAGCACGGAACTTGAGAAGTACGCGAACGGTACTGGGACAGCTCCAAATCCGTATTGGGCAGTAGTGTCAAAATAATGACTATAATAGATACCATGTATTAGTGTGGCTGGATCGTTTACGTTTTGTAACTTGTGTCCTTCTGCGTCAGTAAGGTCGTAGTTTCGAAATCACCGCTCGCGATCGAGGGACTCGAGGTAAACAGAACAAAGAATTCCACACATATTGCTCGAAGCCAGATATATCGCTATGTCGTTGCGTGTGTGATCGATTTGTTTGGTTAGGCTTGGTATTCACCCATATAGAGGGCCAAAGTACTATTGGATTTAGAACTTCCTTGTCTCCACGCGCTCTTCCACTCGTATCCCTTTCTCCTCGCCTCTCATACTTCTATAACTTCTCTACAACTCAAATTCGAAGAGAGATGACTTCCAGGGTGCGTTGTGGTCCGACTTTTGATGCTTGCTTTCCCGGACTGCTACTAATACACATGGCAGGCACAATTTTTGCGGGAGTACAAGCTCGTCGTTGTTGGCGGCGGTGGTGAGTGCAGGTGCTCCAATATTTGTGCAGTGCAGAATATTAAGTGTGTCAATTGCAAGGTGTTGGCAAATCTGCCCTGACGATCCAGTTTATCCAGAGTCATTTCGTGGACGAGTATGACCCGACAATCGAGGGTAAGTTTACGTTATTGATGAAATTCCACACCAACCTTACGCGTATTAAAATAGACTCGTATCGCAAGCAATGCGTTATCGACGATGAAGTTGCACTCTTGGATGTTCTTGACACGGCGGGACAGGAGGAGTATGGGTACGTGCATCCACCACTTCGGTGTTTCGTCTGGCGTCGTGTGTATGCAAGGGTTGTACATCTCCACACCCTTGTGGAAGTATGGTCTCAATTTTGATATCTATACATCTCATTTAATACAACAGATGAGCTGACAATCTTTGATCTGCAGGGCTATGCGGGAGCAGTATATGCGCACGGGCGAGGGCTTCCTTCTTGTCTACTCCATCACGTCACGGAATTCCTTCGAGGAAATTAGCACATTTCATCAGCAAATTCTCCGAGTAAAGGATCAGGACTCGTTCCCTGTCGTCGTTGTTGCGAACAAGTGTGATCTTGAATATGAGCGCCAAGTAGGAATGAATGGCATGTCTTCTGAGAGCTGTCCAGTGTATGATTGAACTCACATATTGACACATTTCAGAGGGTCGTGACCTTGCTAAGCACTTCGGCTGCAAATTCATCGAGACATCAGCGAAGCAACGCACTAACGTTGACGAGGCTTTCAGCAACCTCGTACGTGAGATCAGGAAATATAATAAGGTGAACTCATATCTTTCATGACTAATAATACCAGACTTATCAATGTATTTTTCTAGGAACAACAGACCGGACGACCTATGCCTATGGGAGCGACTAGCGGTGCCCCTGGTGTATATGGTGACAAGAGTACACATGACGATGCACATGGCGGTTGCTGCTCTGGTTGCGTTGTTCTTTAAGGTATATCTTTGTTTCCTCGACACGCGCGTGCTCTATCTTTTCCCCATCCCCCTCATCTATTCCACCATTAGCATTCATTTTTTTCTGTCTTGTTCACCATTGTGGAAGGCTTTGTCGGAACTGAAAGAATTCTGTACATTTACTTTAGAACTGTCCCCACTCCTTGATCTATATATTATCATTTTTGTCTGGATGTGTTAGTGTCTACCTAGGGACATAGTATCAAGGGTGATTTAGAAAATGGCCACCAGCCTTTGTTTGCCCGACGACATACATAACTTCAGGTTGATATCATCACCTTCATACTCCAAGAAAATTCGTGCCACAAGGCTGCCTTAAATCTGTTTATGGTTCCTCGTTGACATTATGATAGTCCAGTGGTGGTAGCTTCTCCCCTGGGATTCGTAATTTGTGAGAATCTTTGACTACTGTCATATGAAGGGTAAGTGGAATGACCTGGCGGAGTCCTTATAACATCTTCTTCGTTTACGATTCTGATTGAATCAATCCCCAGGTCATAGTGTCCCGATATGCCACTATTTCCCCCTAGGATAGAGATACCAATGCTGCGAATCTCATCTCTAGCCATTGCAATTTGGTTTTCAGATAGTTCACCAGAGTTTGTTCGGACGAAGTCCCCAAACGGTAACTAGAAAGTTGTAGAGTCCAGTAAGTTTCCTTACCAAGTCTATGAAGTGACTCACATAGACGTCTTCCCAAGAGTTGTCATGCCGTTGGAAATAAATTCGGTGTTGCCATAAGTCAGACGATATAGGCCCGTTCGTCTGGATATTCGCAAAAAAAGAAGTGCGAGTTTTTGGGTCGCCACCTATTCGGACGCGTAATGCGAGTGCTTGAAGTCAGGAAAGAGTATAAGACATACCTTGTTTCGAAGCCCTGCATATCCACTACGTAGCTTCCCTTCCATACCAGATTTGACTCCAAGCCGCATTTCTCCCCAAAATCTGCCTGTGGTTGTGCGTCCGATGCTCTCATTGCTCTCAGGCGATGTCTCCAAATCTAGATGGGTTGTCGATAATCCTCCAATGTCACCATCACAGCCCGTTGCGAAGTTCTGGATATCTTCCGGAGAATTGAAAGTGAAGAGTACTCTGGGGGCACGGGAGACAGGATCTGCCCCCTCCATGCGTATTACTGGGACAATATATACGTTCAGCTGAGACCAGCACAAGGAAGACGTGGCCTTTACTTTTAGAAGTGTTTTTCAGAAAAATCTGAGCTGACCTGGTGATATATTGTGATAGACGCTGCTGCGCCATGATGAACTGAAGCTAAAAGTCGGAGGACACATTTGACGTCAAGCATCCGCAAATGGGTTAAAACTAATCACGTGAAAACTTAGTCTAACACACACTATTGACGAGCCAAATCGATCCGGAATTTCACTAGACAATCCACTCATTTAGAAGCACGGCGAACGATTACTCAAGAGAAAAGATTCATCCCTCTAGGGTAAATTCCATTTATATGCGTCCCTCGTCCACGTGTAACTGTCCATTGATTCCATGATTGACTTGATTCCTACTTATGTTTACTCGACGTAGACCGTTGGAATACATAGATAAGATGGTATTGACCGTTAACTGGTCCTCGATTGGTTGGAAGCGTGGACAGTCGATCCGTGTCTCGATATAAGCACGACTCCTTGTTGACGATCGGTCGGAGCAGAGGAGAGAGTGGGTGTATGGTCAAGGTAGGAAGGAACTGAAGGAAACTTTCAGAGGACACCCGACTCGTGTTCAAAGTGCTCAACGTCGGGCGATCACTCAAGCCAAGGCTACGAAATTCCCAATTGGTCAGGTCGTACTCTGAAACTGAATCACAACTGTAACACGAGCTCTTACTATCGCGTTCGCTGAGAATCTGAGCAGAAGCCGGGCGCTGAAGAGTGTTATCCACCGACGGCCCAGTACCCTGAACGATATGCACTTGTTCCATAATAGGATCATGTGGTACATGAGATCGGGTGCGATGAGGAGCAGCGTACAGATCGATTGATTCATCAGAGCCTGGACGGTTGTGAAGGCCCAAGGAACGGACCGCGGCAGGAGGGAACTGCTGAGCAACTGCTTCCGACAAAGGAATGGATCGTTCTAGGATGGGCTCGTGGACAGCGAGGATCCCATGTCCCATTGAAACAGAAGACGAGCTGGGATAACTGTGATAGCTTTGCATGCTTGTAGATTGCTCCTGCTGGACTGGTAGTAAAGAATGCACAGTCAATTGTGGGCTCAAGCGATGACCAAAGGATGCAGGAGTGGTCGACCTGAACGATGGGGTCGGATAGCTTCTCTCTGAATGTTTCCTGGAAGTATCATGTCCCATTGTACTCTTCTCTTTGGGCAAAGGATGAAGCGCAGGACCAATAACACGGAAGGTGTTGCAAAACAATAATACGTTGATAATACCTGGTAACTGTCAACAAAGGAAGGCTAGTTGCCCCTGTGTTCAACTGACCGAGCAAGAACCGACATGTGCAAGCAAAAATCCTGACCTCAAAAGGCACCGCAAAACCGGACATGGACATCAAGAGGGTCACAGAATAAGGGATGAGGAGAGCAATATAAGCTGCGACTAATTGGAATCTCGAGTCAGATGGATCAAAGCTCCAATTCCTCACCGAAGGGATACCTGAGAATCATATTGATGAGCGTTTTATTAGAGTTCTTGAGTGTGAAGACGACTCACCAAAGCATGCTCCTTGCAATTCGAGCTACGAAATGATGGTAGTTCCCTGCAACCCTTCCAGATGTCCAACGCTCATGAGGATCCAATGTAAGCCTGACCCCGCCCTTGATTTTCAATGTATCACGGAGGACGAGGAAGATCACAGAATAAAAGATGGCAGAGAGCGCAGATGCAATGAAGATCTTTGGTCGTTGTGAGATAGATAAGATCTATCGAGAGCGGAGAGCTTACCGGTAATAAATGGTATAGGAATCGCTCTTTTGGGTGCATAGGTCGTTTGCCACAAGAAAGGTCACTTATACCGTAGATAGGATCAAATCTGGATCGTTGTCGCTTGGTAAAAGATCCGTCGGCTGTT
Source organism: Termitomyces sp. DKA19 (assembly GCA_018851325.1). NCBI lineage: Eukaryota > Fungi > Basidiomycota > Agaricomycetes > Agaricales > Lyophyllaceae > Termitomyces > Termitomyces sp. DKA19. Next base: position 38,085 of record JABCKS010024886.1, on the reverse strand, counting down.
CAATGGGTATGAGTAGGGTAAGGCTACGAGGGACACGTAGATGATACCTATGAGCCCTGCGAAAATCCATCCGACGGTAATAGTGATCGTAGAAACAATCCAACACTGACGCACTTGCATCACGAGAGACTTAAAGGTATGGATAGCCAAGGCAACAGTGAAGTATGCATTGGCCGCATTACCCGCCTGCATCAGAACGGCTGAGAGGGAATGAGCCAACTGAAATGAAAGAGATATTAGCATCTTGTACAGTACAGAGATTACCTTAACACTCGAATATCAGAAATACCATTTGTGAAGACCAATCAAGCAAAAACCTCTTGTAATTTTCCCGCCCAAAAGCCATCGAAGTCCGATGAGGCCAGAAACATCGGTGAACAGGTTACCAATGAGTAGACATATGGCATAGTAACCAAGATGGGTGTTAAAGAAGACATATTCTTTGGGCTCAGAAATCCTGGGCGATATCCGCTGAAGAACGGCAAGCCATATCACGCGGGAGGCAACAGAGATAAGAGAGACAGAGGAGAGGATTGCAAAGACATTCACAGCCTGCAGTGGACGATCAGCAAAAGAACCGCGGACAATATTCGCTTACAATCACACCTCCCATTTCCGAATTTGGCAACGACAAAATTAGAAGTTTCAGAACTCTGCGATCCGATAGATCGTGGGGTCAAACATCGTAGAACCTAGTACGCCAGAAGAAAGTAGAGTCATTCTCAAGAGATCCAAGAGTAATACCGAGGCCAAGGTTTGAATGTGGGTGGAATAATATACTGTTCGAGCGTTATAAATGGTCGTCCTGCGCCTATGCCTGCCGAAAGGAATGTATCATCTAAAGATAGGGAGGGAACCAGTCCCGAACGAAAGGGATGGATAATCTGAATGCAAAGAACCTAAGAAAGCAAGAACAGATGCACTGATTGAGCCTGTTTCAAAGGAGACATATTTACATGTGTTTACCGTGGGTCAAAACTTGTTACAATTACTTAACCTCGTAGAAACATACGGTTGGCAGATGAAGGACATCATCAATCAGTAAATCGAAGTTACATCCAAATAACATGGATGCTTGGTTTGGAGACGTGGGAACTCACGACAATTTGGCACCGTTGAAGTTTTTTCCCGTGTATGTAAAATGATTCGGTCCATGTATTGCTCGACATCGCGGAGGCCTTAGAATTCAACTCGAAGATATATGGCGAGGAGCATATATCATTAGCAGTAGATAATTCATGACCGTCTAAAAAATTGTTCGATACCCCGCGGTTCCTCCTTTCGACTCTTTTTCTTCTTTGGAGAGCTTCTCGAGAGAGGCTTCAGAGCATGCCTCGTACTACCTGTTGGCGGCCTCAAGACGGTAGGCTCGCCATCGAATTCTTTGGCTAAATCCTGAGCGAAATGAAAATCGTCGTGTTCCAGACGTAGAGCAGCTAATTGCTCCTCCCCATCCCGAGAGGATACTGCTGGTGAAGGTATTGATAATCTTCGGTTGCATCGTGAACATGTGAAAGAGAACATATGCGGGCTTGAACATGGATCTTCTGCCTGAACCTCACCGGACAGATCGTTGTTTTCGTCAGAAAGTTCACCGGTAAAAGATACCGGCCAAGCATCGTCGTCATTAGCATTTTCGTTGCGCTGTCGTTTGACGGATTGACCGGCTTTTAGAAAGCCTTGGATACTTCGTTGCCCATGCTCGACACCGTCGATACCAGTAAATGCAAGCGAAACGCTGGTAACTTTCATCGCCAGATCCGTTCCAACGAGATCTTTCCACAAGATATTACCGGCCGCAGCCACGGTGTCTACCGTGACTTCGGGTGTATAGGGAAACGCAGCTTGTTTTGATCGGCCACTGTTATAACCTGAAGGACGATGAAACTGCTGTAACAGAAAATGGAGTGACATACCTCTCCGAACGCGCAAAACAATAGACTTGGGCCACAAATTCGGACTAATCTCACGAGCCTCAACAAGACGGAGCGCCAGTTCGGCAGCAAGGACTCGTATCCATTGAAAGCCTTCAGATGCGTTTGTGATAGGTTGTGGTAGATTCTTTGATGCCAACATGCTCTTATTTATCGTCGATTTCTTCTCCTTGACTGCAAAATACTAGTCAGCCCTTCAAGTGTTGTCACCAAGGAAAAGGTATCCAACAACCTTCCGATCTGTCAATACCACTGGCAGGGAGGATGAAGTAGAGTCCAAGTGGTCAAGGAAGCGACCATACCGAAGAACTTCGTAGATCCAGATGGATTCTTCCCCGAATTTGCGCTGCATGTCATCTATTTCGCAATCAACTTGTTAACACTTAGGGCTGGGTCTATAACATACCTAGGCTGATAGATCTGTTGAAATGGATCAACACAGCATCATACAGACGGCAGAAGATTCTTGCTACATACAAAAGGTCTTCAACAGTGGCCGCTTCGAATTCTGACGCTATAGCAGTACCAAGTTTACCGCCGAGGAAACGAATCTGATTCCTCGTAAACCTAGATGCACAGATTTGGGCAATGAGGCACAAACCTTTTGAAAAGGAAGTGGACGTAGATATCCCGGAATAGCAGCATTTCTGAGGATGCTCTGCGCGTCGTTGAGATAAGATTGGAGGGAAATAGCAAAGGTGCTATGTACCTGATTGTTCGGCTTTTTGTACGATGCTGTTAACTATAAGGTATTATGAGTAGCTCTACATTACGTTGAGTAATAAATGACCTTTGCTAGGAATTTATTTCTCGCGATTCCCTGAGCGTGCAGGGCATTATCGATGTTCAGACTTCATCAAAGCATATCAAGTGTGAAACTGGTCTCACCGCAGAAGTGGAGTATCCAAGCTGTTCATAAACCTGTCGTCTTGCCGCCTCCATTAACTCCGCTCCGATCAACAATGCAATATCATGCCAAGTTAGCAGTACCTCCTCTTGTTGGGGGTCATGGATCGAATCTGTGCTGCATTTCTTGTGCCCTTCCGATGAGGCCGAATGAACGGGTATCACGAATGAGTGTTTGACGTCGCTCCACGAGAGGGGAGGCGGTGGTGGTAATGGAGTATCAGCCCCATCAGGTGCTTGAGGTGGAACTTGTGCAAGATAAGGGTATCTTTCAAGAAGAACCTCGCGAACGCGCTTAGAAAAATCAAAAAATGCTTCGTCAATCGACGCTTTTTCTACGTGTATATTAAATAGATCAGTCGCCCGGACAAGAAGACATTACTAGCTACACACCGATTTCAACACGTGGAAGACACTCCTTAAATTTAGCAGCGATCTTCAAGCTTTCTCTACGATAATAATCCAAAGACACCTGTCAGCAAAAGCCATCAAACTGTCAATCTACACATAAACCCCTTTCCAGATCTCGAGCTTGACCTTATGCGTCTTCGTATCGACATCATCCCAGTATCCGGGCTGCCTCTCACCCTCCTTGTAGGTAGCCACATGCACGATCTTCAGCTCAGGGTGCTTCGCTTGTAACTCCTTCATGTTATATTTCTTCAGCCGAGTAATGCCAAATTTCCTAGCAGGGTAATTAATCGCAATGAGTGCATCCCACTGCAACACAACCAGTGGCGTGCTCTTGTCTACACCAAGACGAACCATCTCACATGCCGCATAGAATGCATCACTGTCACAAAGCGCTATAACACGCAGTGGGTCACGAACCCCAAGATTCTGCGAGTGTATGTGTCGGTAGGTTATGATAGGGTCGAGATCTTCGAAATCTTGTTCCGTAACCTTCCCTTTTCCCTTCCATGGAACCTGCATGGATGAGCCTTGAGATTGAAGCTTGAAGAGGAGATGCCCTTGCGGCTAAAGGTCAAACTTCTAAGCCTCAGACCTCAAGCTCAAGTTCGAGTCGTACTCAGTCTCGAGTGGAGAATGTCTTAGTCACGAGATTTGCGAAGGGGTTCGTGGAATGACCCCCCCTGACACGTCATGTGACTGTTCGAAGGACACTTTTTTTGCCAATGGGAGGAAGACAATTACAGCCATTTTCATAATTGTATGGAATCATGGAGATACTAAGAGGTGAATAGTGATATGACATTCTTGTATACGCAGAAAATCTTCAATCAGGCTACTCAACGTATCTTCGCGAATTTTTCCCGAAACGCGTGACGTCACTTTTACAGTTCAGTATCTGTTTCTGATATCGAGACTAATAGTACTACAACCATCGGACAAGTGTTTCATATTTTACAGTTCACATATCATAGATGACATCAATTCCACGAATAATTTTCCATCCACTCCCGAAAAGAACTTACTAAGCAGCAGACTTGAGTACGCCAGCTGTGCTAATGTCCACAGACAACAAATTCTAGAAATAATCTTTAGGGTAGCACAAAAATGAGTAAAGCAGGTATTCACGAACCTTTCCGGCCCTGACTTCCTCAAGGGACGGCATGAGGCCGAGGCGCAAGAGTTCTGATGCCTTGCTGACAACAGGATCGTTTTGCATACTTCACAATCCAATCAGTAAATACACAACCGCAGAGATGGTATGTAGTGACCTAGCAACAGCAATGATTTTACCATGCCTCCCATAGTAAGCGATGAACTACGTGCCGATTCAGGCCATCAAATGTCGAACTTGACACCGTAGACACATACCTTCATCTCCCCTGGGTTCCCCGAGATATATGTATCATCATAATCACGGCCAACACCGCAGTATCTGAGTTGCTGGCCCTCTTCGACAAATGATGACTTCTCAGCAAACGACATGAAGTCGCTCAAAAAACTTACGAGCACTCCAGAATACGGGAACCTTCACAAACTCTTGAGGGTTTCCAGAGATGGTCTTTCCCACTGCACGACCATGGTTTCCAGCAACCTACAAACAGGGAACGCCGGTCGACAATCAACTTGTGAACTGTTTCTAGGTGACTCGGAGAACGTACATTCCAGTGCTCAATTCGGGAATGACCCCCTGTGGCCTGAGGATACACAGCGATATCACCTAGATGGATCGAATTTTTTTTTATCAAATTTCGTGCGCGATAAAAGAGAATTGATGATACGAACCGATAGCATAAACATTTTCCTGATCTGGGCCGCTCTGAACGCGGAGGTACTTGTCGACCTTGATGCCACCGTCCTTCTCAAGTGCGATACCGCTTCCTTTGACATATTCAGTAGTAGGAGAGACACCCACACCCATAACAACGAAGTCAGCTGGAAGTGTGACGCCGTTTACGATGACACCTCCGGCAAGGTTTGGGTTCCCTTCTTGCGGGATGATCTTTTCAACCTTAGTCTCCATGTGGAATTTAACACCTTGTGATTCGTGGTACTACAAGGGCAGTTAGCTAAAAAAAAAATTCAAGACCACGGGATATGACGCACTTTCTGAAGGCCAGCACCAACTTCCCTACCAAGGACACCTTCGAAGGGGTGCGTTTCCATGCCGATGAGATCGATGGACGCGAGATTTTTCTTTGAGACGGCTACAACTATTTCCATGCTGATGAAGGAGCTCCCGATCACCACCAATCGCTTTCCCTCCTTTGCCGCTTAACGGAGTGGGGGACAACTTGAAATGTGTACCAGAACATGATGTTGAAACAACTCACCTGCCTCCACTTTCTGTGCATCTGCAATTCCACGGAATGTGTATACATTCTCGAGCTGTGCGCCTTCAACAGGAAGCCGACGAGGAGATCCTCCGGTAGCGAGGACAAGCTTATCATAGCTCAGGGTCTCTTTCCCTCCATCGAGGGCGACTTCTTTCCTACTTAAATCAAGGGAGGTCACTTCCTACATGCCCTGTTAATACAACCGCGGAAACCAATTATCGAGGAAAACCCACTACGCCCAATCGGATCGTCGTTCCATACTTGATTTTGAATTCACCTGCTGTCTTCCATTCCACCTTGGTAGAATCCGTGATGAGAGCCTTACTGAGCTTCGTTCTGGTTTG
>JABCKS010024886.1:0-31842 GCA_018851325.1 Termitomyces sp. DKA19 | reverse complement strand
CTGCTCAACAGCTTTGGTTGTCTCGCCTTATTATTTGCCAGAGTATGGGCAGGGTTGGCCGTCACGTGGATCTTTCCGTCTGAAACATGAGCTTTGAAGGAATGAAGTGCGCTTGGAGCAGGTGCATCCTCTGTGGTATACAAATGAGTACCTTTCAATATCGAAAAGTCGAACTTCTCACCAATGTCTCCGGTGCAGACATTGAAGCAGGCTGTAAACGCCACGATCAACGGATATCGATGCGGAATGCGCGGCATACAAACCTCCATGCCAAGGGCTTTAGTGGACAACGTCGGCCTGGTCAATGCGCATATGATCGAGAAGGTTGATGGGCACATACCACACGACCCTAGCATCAGAGGTCAACACTCCCTTCGCCAAAGGAGCACCATAGTGAGTGCAGAAGGCGCTAGTGGCATGAATCTTATCTCCGAGACGTGAGAGGAGGACCTTACCCTCTCCGAAAGCAACTTCTTTCCTGTACACAGAGCAACTCTGAGTTGGCGTAATGCAAGGGAACATACATCATCTGGCATACATTTGACCATCGTGAAGTTCGGCATCGTCAAGGACAGCAATAGTTTTGGTGGACATCCTGCGCGTCAAGGTGAGTAGTGTATGCTTCCGTGAAACAAAGAATAGAGGAAGACGAATATAACGCATTCGTTGGTCAGCGGCCACTAATCAGATTGACCAACGGTGCCTTGCGATCCCCATGAGGAAATGATGCCATCTGACATCACGTCATTTGCACGGCCCGGAATATCCGCGGAGGTTACAAATGGAGTTTCGAGAGATATCCCCATTTCAACGTTTTAGAAATCAGTGATTGTTTAGTATAAACTCGTCATGGCAGGATGTTTGAACCTCAATTTTTTATTTCTATAGCCAGAATGCACCGTCTGTTATCTCGGATGTTCATATTTTCCAGGTTGGCCTGATCGTCTATGTTAGATATAAGTAATCCTGCTAAGTTTCGACGACTCAAACGACACGCCATACATGCGAATGTATCTGGTCTCGTCAAGGTATGTCAGGCATCCAGTTGTTACCTCAGTAGTGTAACGCTGCTCTCGAATAGACAGGAAAGCCCGGGGTACTTGTGTTTGAAGGCAGCAAGGAGTCTGTCTCCAATTTTCTCGAAAACGCTCGAGGTAGGCCACGGTTTGTCGGTGTTCTGAGGTCCTAACCTCCAGTAACTAGGCCTTCACTATCTACAGTTCCAACATGTCGATACGCAGCCTATGGAAAACCACACTCGAGGCCGTTTGGCGCAGTCCAAAGTCGGGCTGCACGAAGTCACAGATATGCGCTCGCTGGTAGACGCGTTAGACACGATTGGTCTGAAGACTTGGTTTCGGAAAGAGATGGCGATGGACAAAGGCCCCTAAGAAAAGGTTCTGGAGCACGATATGCATTCGGACTGTATCGTGTATAGTAGGTCGAATCAATACATAGCGGAACCTTGAGATTCATCATCCCCAGTTATCCACGGCCTGCCTTCTTGCCGTATTTTCCTTGATTCTCACGCTGGGCTGCCTCCCACTCATCGTCATCCAAATACTTCCTAATAGCTCGGTCCTCCAAGTTCGATGGTCGCGCGCCGACATCGCTTCCACATTCCTTCCTCTTGCGCTCCCATTCCTCCTGTTCTTCTATCTCCTCAACAGGATTGTCCGCAAGTGCAACATAAGCCTTCGCTACATACCAATCAGTCTCCTTCATTAACATCTGCAGTCGCTTCTCTGCCCGTTCCTTCCTCCATTTTGCCTCCCGCGCCGCCGCCTCCTCTGGTAATTCTTTGCCAACAGCAAGTCCAGCCTTACGTGCCGCAGGGGGAAGAATCAAGTACCGTCGTGTATGGAGAAGATGTGGCGTGGTCCTAAGGGTACTCTGGGGAAGGTTATTGAGGCGGCAGACTTCGTGGCCCTATAGAATAGTACATAAAAGTGTGGAAATAATGACTTAATGAGGAGCTACCTCAAGTCCGAAGCGAAGAACAATTCCCTGGAGTGTGTCAGAAGGCGATATATAATACTGCAGGGGAGAGGTTGAAGACTCTGCAGCATCTGACCTCATACTCTCTTCTTCACTTCTGGACCCCGTTGGTTGTTCTTGAAGCGAGTGTTGCGTTTGTGCGCTCTGTGTGGACATGGAAGTATCTGCATCCAAAGAAAACGTTGTATCCCGAGCTTTCTCATTTTCAAAATCTGAATCGTCTTCACCAAGCACAAAGGTGTCTTCGTCCCTGACTGCTCCATCAAAATTGGGGCTAGCTCCTGATGACAGTAGATCTGAAGTAGTAGCCCGCATGACATCAACGCCTCCAAGACATGCCAGACAGGGATTGTACCTCTGTAGTCTAGGATTCGCGGTTATGCATCTAATGCAAATGAGGCGTTGACAACATGGCGTAGTGAAGACATTTGAGGATGCAGATATACAGGAACCTGGAGATTTCTCAAGTGGCAAGGAAGAGGAACACGCGAAACAGAGACGAGTATGCCCGTCGTCAGCTTTTGAGACAGGTGGTGAAGAGAAGGACGGTGGGCTTGGCATTATGGAATGGAAGTATGTAGATACTGTAGGAGAGTTGATGACTCGCGTGTGAGGACTGACAAACCCGGCACGCCCACGGCTGCCATCGTCATGTCATCACCTCTCGACCATTCCCATCTTGTCTCTCTCGTTCTTCAGTCAAAGCAGGCACTCCAACACGGCGAACAGCTCTGTTCGCGCGCCCATGTAGTCTCAAATGCATCTGCAAATATCTCCATCGACATTGTCGCCCTTGATGCGAAAGTGCGGTGGGTTACAGGAGCTGTGGGTGAACAGTTGAAGGTACTCCCCAATGGACATTTCAATTTAGTGATGTATTCATCACCGACGCCCTAGTTGGTCGCGAGTGTAGCCAAGACCATTGAGGAGAAACGAGCAGTCATGGAGAAGAAGGTTCAGGTGCGGGCATACCGACACTTGATTGACACCTATCAGCAGATTCACCATGCCCATTGCAGGAATGGGACAAACAACGTGCAAAGCAATCTGATGCGCTAGATGAAGTTCTCGAATCGCTTGGCTCGCAATACGTGCCACCGGACTTCCATCAAACCACCTCTGCAGCTTCGTCTATCTTTGGAAGCCAGCACTCGCAAGACGGGCGCGGCCAGCTACAGGGAGGACCTAAGCCATCCGGTGCCTCATTATCGACGGTCAGCCAGAGCCCTTCCTCTACGCTTAAAGGTGGTTTGCGCAATGGCAAGCAGGTGGCCAAGGAGGCCGGGAGGTCAGAGAGAGACAAGAAAACATGGAAGACGCTACGGGACTTTGTGGATGACCAGGCGATCGAGGATGTCTTGGAGTCAATCGAGAACGACCGGTTGGGCCTTGATGTGCGTCTCCCCGCTCTGCCTCAGGATATGCTCATTTCCTAACATGGTTAGTATACCATGAGCAAGACAGACGAATATCCAGAAACTCTTGCCAATACTATCGAGACCATTCGAGAATCATTGCCGGCGCTACCCGACCAGCCTCCCATGAAATACACCGAAGAGTTATTGGCCGAACAAGATACGAGAATAACGACGATGGCTTCCCACCTAGAGAGTTTGGCATCACACTACGAACAAATATCTAATGCTCTACAAGAGAGCGAAGCCGGAGAGGAATTTAATGATGAAGACATAGACGGTACGTGTGTGTAGAATCAAGCCAGAAGCTTACCCCAACCAATTTGGACACCTAGCTATGAATCGAGACACTGATGAGCTACCTTCCATAATGGCGGAACTAGATGAGAGCGCCGATGCACTAGATCAATGCCAGTATGGCTTTACTACGTGATTTCTCTTCACTAGATTTTGACAACTTTCAAATCAGTGACAAGCTCGTGGCTGCAAAGGAGACATATCAGACGCATCTTTCACTATTAGCCCATACTTTAGATGACCTCGAAGAACTAGGCGAAATCATGCCCGAGATGGTTCAAACCCAAGAAGATGTCGAGGTTGGTGTTTCCTTTATGAATCCTCAGCTCCCGATACCCAACTTCCACATGCTGCCCAGGGGAAGTGTGAAAAAGAGCTCAGTGGGTTACAGAACCACCTCCTAACGATTGAGCACCTCCGCGACCGATTCGTCTCCTACCAGACTGCATTCAACAAGCTTATTCTTGAGCTGGCGCGGCGTAGGCAATATCGAGAGGCAGCCGAGGGTATTGTGCGGGGTATGATGTCACAGCTTGTCGCCATGACAGAAGGTGTGTCAATGTTCATCTTGGGTAACACATATGAATTGTGTTTTACGTTTGTAGAGGAGACACAAGTGCGCAGCCACTTTAACTCAGAGTATGGTGCTCATCTTCCCGAAGATTTGTGTCTTTGGGTTGGAAATACGCCAACACGGTGGGAAGTTGTACCAACGAATGATGATGTGTTGTCCGAGTTCTTGCCTAACATTGATAATGAGCTAATCACGATGGTGCGTTGTGGAGTTCGAGGCACTTCGTTCTGTTGCTGACATTACTCTAGGCTAAGGATCGAATCCATGCTGAACTAGAAAAGGCGACTGGTGGACTGTGTCCAGAAAGTTTGTGAGGTTTCTGGTGATTTCAAAGGCTTATCTGTCCACTCCGCTAACCCGACATTTCATCACTGTTGCCTTTATTCATTGGTTCTCATCTGCTGTCGTAATACATTCATTCTTCATGTAAACATTCCGCATAAAACAGATGAAAAGGAAGAGTAGTAACTTGAAGATGAGTATGACCACGGTGCCCCGTATATGATGTCCATCATTACAAAAGGTCAAGCTTGTGAGCCCCCGCTAGCCCGCAAATCCTCGAGAGTGATGGAGGATTGCTCACACATCCCCCTAAAAATTCCGTTGGGTCTATGATACAGCCGAACAGGTGTATCAAATTCCTGTGTCAAAGACATGAATTTTGTATTTCGCCAGCCGGAAGCGTGGATAAGACACTGACCATTATCCGCCCGGCATCTAGCACGCATATCCTGTCATAACCAATGATTGTTTTAAGACGATCTATTGCATGATATGTCAAGAAAGAATATACAATATAGACCATACTGATGAACAGGGACGAACGAGCAATACATAGGACAGTCTTGTCTTTGAATTCGTCGGCTATCGTATCCTGAATGTTTCTGTCTGTTTCATAATCGACAGAAGCTGTGAAGTGTCGTGCGTCAACATGGGCTAATTGAACTCAAAAGGCAATGAAAGACCTGTTGCTTCATCAAGAATGATCACTTTGGAATCCTTCACCAGGGCGCGGGCAAGTGAAACCAGCGACCGCTAGAGATGTGTCGGTTTCACAGATCTTAGATGCATGTCAAGAAGGAACTTACTTGACCAATTGATAAATTTCCACCTTCATCTTCAATTACGGTGTCCAATGTGAACCGATTCATTGAAGTGTGTACATCATTTGGGATGACTTCAACTGGATCTGAAGGTGAAACATTTTCTGAACCATGTTTCGAAGTCCTGTCGACGAGATAGGACCGCTTCAATGCGTCCCACAATTTGGCGTCATCGTGCAGCCCGAAAGGGTCCAAGTTCGTACGTAAGGTTCCCGAAACTGAAAGGACAGATGAGCCCCAGCAAAATTGGGGACACTCACAAAAAACTCACATAGAAGCTGGGAAACAATAGAGTATGAGACTACGCCAGGATGGGTAATCAAGAACTCACTGGGTCCTGAGGTATGATAGCTATTCCACTTCTCAAATCCGTCAGGCCAACCTTCGATATGTCAATGTCATCGATAGTTATAGAACCATCCGTAAGTTCCACCAAACGGTAGAGGGCTGAATAGAAAATGAGAGAAGTCGGGGGCGGAGACAAGTACCGTCTTGCCTGTCATTATGGAGCTTTTTCCGGCGCCCGTCCTACCAACGATACCAATTTTCTCTCCAGCCACAACGGTCATAGAGATGCCTGTATGATGAGCCACGTCAAAAACAAAGCAAGATATCCAAAATACCTTTCAGTACAGCAGGGAGCTCGGGTCTATAACGTAATACCACATTGTTGAGTTCGACGCGGCCGTGTGTAGGCCATTCCAATGGAGGTTTCGGACGAGGTAATTCATGCGGTGCTTCTTGCTCTACAGCCGTTGCATAATGGACGATGCGTTCCACAGAGTTCATGTTGTTTTCCACCTCAGCACTTTGTCGGACAAGCCATCCAAAACTTCGAAAATTGAATATCAGACAGAATACGAAACCAAGACTTGGAATGATACTGACGCTTGCTGAACACTCAGGATGTAGGACAAAACTAGGCCAGTTTGAGACGGAGAAATCGTGAACCGCGTTCCAACAGCAAGCATTGATACAGTGAATGTGAGCAGTGCTCCGAGAAAATCAAGGCGGATTCCAAGCCATCTCTAGCAAAAGATCCGGATGTCAGCTCAACGCAAAGACAAAAGAAAAGGGCGCTCGACTTGATTTGTCACGGTCAACCAGTATGCACTGCAGGGTGAGTGGAATCGTGTAATGATAGATAAGACCTCTAATTAGAAAAGATTCGTACCGATTCTCGATATCAACACGTGCTTCATTATCAAGGCGGAACCTTTCTGATTCACCATACGCTCGGATTGTCGCCAAGCCAGACAGACTTTCAGAAAAGTGAGAATACAACGATGACCGTAACACAGCATCTATAAGGACCATGAGAAGGTCTCAGCGGGCTATATAGAACGTATAATTACCTAGTCGCTAGATGAAAGAGAAAAGTGAGTCTGCAAAGCGACGATGGGAGGTTTGTACACACTTTCAACTCACGGGCGCTAGCTCGGTAGAATGCAGCAGCCCACACATATAAGATAATAATACAGACAACGCCAATGAGGAACCAAGGCAGAACAATGGAGATCAAGATGATGGCGCCAATAATTGCAGAAGCGGTGCTTGCAAACATACGCAGAGAGTCTAGAGCAAGTTCAATTTCATGTTTTTAAAATTTCAGCCGCAAACCACCATACCTCCGAGCAAGTTATCGATAGTGTCAATATCTTTTGAAAAACGGTTCATGATACGACCAAGCGGCTGAGTCAAGAGTTTTCATATTGTATTATTCGAGAGCGAGACTCGATACTTACTGTCGTCTCGAAAAAAGACATTGGGGCATGCATGACACGTGTGATAGCAACCTTCGCAATCGTCAATAATTATTTCACGACAAGAGATCCAAGACCTAATTTAAGACACTTACGCTGTGGAGTCTTTGGGATGCAAAGAAGGTCAAGAATGCAAACATGCTGCCCATGATGAAGTATGATATTGCCTGAGATACACCCAAGAAGGCATAAATACCCATCTGCATCGCCATATCAGCTACCTTTGGGGTTTAATCAGGGATTATTGCCTTACGTAGAAACCTTGCGGACGAGGCCATTTCCTGTGTGTTGATCAGTGGAGCTCCATCAACAAACGCAGGGCGCAGCGTACTCTTCTTGCCAATAAACGAGCCTATATATGAGGTTTAAATTAATCTGGTGGCCGCAAATGACAGATACACTAGCCTACCAGTAAGAAGACATTACAGTCGCACCCTGGATGAGGATGAGGGACAGGAACAACAGGGGCAGGACTATGGGCCCTTTGCCTGCTTTCGAATACTCTTTATATACCTTCCAAGAAATCGCGCCCATGTTTCTCTCTTCTACTTGCATGAGTGCAGCACCAGGTGTTGCTTTTTTCTTGGGTCCCGTGTGGATCTTTTCAGTCACGTCCGTAGTGATATCCTCTTCTGCATCCTTTCTCTCCTCCTTGGCGCCAAACTCTTTCACAAACTTCGCGAATTCACCCGCTTTGTCCACGAGTTCCGTGTATGTCCCGCTCTCAGCGATACGTCCGTCAGCGATGGTGTAGATATAGTCGACTTGAGGAAGGAAATGGAGGGCATGCGTCACTAATAACCTCGTCTTGCCTGGATTTTGCAGGACGTTTTGGAAGACAGCCTTTCCTACGTGTGCATCAAGCGCGGAAAGAGGATCCTTATGTAAGCAAGAATGAAGTTTCAATGAATCAATCTTACTCATAACCAAGTAATAGCTTACGTCGAAGAGTTGGATATCAGTGTCACAGTAGATAGCACGGCAGATGTTCACTCTTTGTTTCTGTCCGCCGGAAAGCGAGATACCCTGGAACTCAATTGTTAGCAGAAGATAGACTCTATCCGGAACGATGCCGACCCTCTCTCCAACCTCAGTGAGATCGCCATGAGGCAACATCTCCAGATCAGGACCAAGACAAGAGTCGTTGACCGCCTTCCAGTACTTTTCTTTTTCAAAAGGTCGTCCAAAACAGACATTCTCTCGAATCGTTGCATTCTGAAGTCCAAAATGAGTCTTGGCTTTGCATGCAGAGACTGGTAATTCACTTGGATCCATGCACTCTGTGGGCAATATCCTACACTGCCTCCAAATTTGACACTTCCACCCGTCCTCCTCATTTCGCCGATAATACCTTCCAGGAGCGAAGTCTTACCACATCCTACAGCGCCCACAATGGCCACCAGCTTGCCACGCGGAATGCGCATGTTCAGATTTTTCACCTTGAACACTTGATTCTCATCCAATTTCGCCTTCTCAGAGTTTTCTCTGACTGCAGTACCCTTTCTTGGTTTTGTTCCTTCCATTGAACCTTGCGCAGGTGTTGTGCTATCGAGGTGTTTCCGCTTGGAATTTGTCTGTTCCTGCGGCGGGGCATCCCAGGTGAAAGAGGCATCTGTGACCTCGACGGCCACGCCGAGAGTGGGGTCGACTGAGAGGGTTTTTTCGAGCAGTTCGGCTTCAAAGACACCGTATAGACGGCTGACTGCGTTGGCTGCGTCTGCAATCGCACTGAAAGACAGAGCTGGAACTATTTTAGGGATGGAGCACAGAAAGCTCGTATGAAGGCTTACGCAGAAACATAAGCGGCAACCTGAGCAAAGTGAAAAGGGCAAGTGAGGCGAAGATAAGCGAAGGCTCCAGGTCGTGACCAGTGAGCGAGTACGTGACAAAAGCAACGACGGATGCCAGAACGGGCATGCTCACCGCCACTGCATTATTTGCTGAACGAATGAGCAAAAGCGACCGAATATGTCTAAACAGCATAATCAAGCCACAATTTAGAGAGAAGAAATGAAACATACGCCAATTCTTTCTTCCTTATATCAAAAATTCTCGCAAGAAAGGGGGTCTCCCATGCAAAGTACTTGATCACCTTCATACCTCCCAAGAGTTCTTGCAACAGCTTGGCGCGCTTGTCCGTCCACATCATACTTTTTCTCCGAAGCATGAAGAGGCGCTTCATCACCGTAGTTTGGACAGGTGTTGCGAGGACAAAGAATCCGAATCCAGCAAGAGCACTAGGGCCTAGGTTCAGGATGAGAAGGATGAGGCAGATAATCATTTGAATGGGCGCGGTCCAAGCCTTGTAGCAAGGTAAATTCTTAAGAATGAATACACTGCGGTAGAAACACACCATGTGGAAATATCCAGCACAAAAGTCAATCCTCGAGACATCGGTAGATATATGATTGACGAGTTTGCCATTAGTAAGAGTAGATCGAGCACGCGAAGTCAGCTTCAAAGAGCGAGCGTAGATAGCCGTGATTAGGCCGCCACGGAGGAGAACACCAGTGGACATAGCTCGATAAAAGAAATGATGCATACACAATGATCCAATAATTTGAAGTGCGATGAGCCCGAAAGCGTAGCCGAACCCAATGCCAATAGAGGGAATTGTTGCACCGGTTTTGTGACCGATATAGGACTCCGTAGCAAAGTTTATTATAGCCTATCAATGATGAGAAACGTATCAAAAGAGGGACCGAAGGAAGGACCTTGACGAAGAGAGGACTTGTCACTTGAGCGGTGTCGCTAATGACCTTGAGCAGACCGCCAGACCAGAACCACCAGGCAACACTGTCATTGATAGCCCATACGAGACTCGCTCTCTTCTTCCCGTCTATCTCCCTCCATTTCTTTTCCTTCTCTTTCCTCGACCCACTTAGCATCCAAGCGACCGTTCTCCATAAACCTGGACGGATCTCGCCATTCTCGAGGCGCGCATTGTACTCCTGAGCCTGCTTGTTACGACGATCAAATGAAGCGTTTATCTTCTCTGCAATACGCGCTGCGCCACGACTTTCTTGAAGCTTGTAGAGATCAGGGGCTACCAGTGGTCGAGCATATCCCAGGCCAAGGAGGGGGGTCACCCACTCGAACGTAACCAATTTGAAGAAACTGGCAGTCGCCTCTGGTATGAGATCAGCATCGTCGAGAGACTGCTTCGGCGGGGTCGGCTCTTTGGTCGAGGTGAATGGGACGCGAAGGAGCCTAGCTCATTGTTAGAACGTATCATTAATTGTTATGACATCAAACTCGAGATAATCACGGTGACCTCTTGGTGCGTTCAACAGTTACCGGTACTTTCGGCTCTGGTTCCTCCTGCTCGAGCGAAGACTTCGAGTCCTCATTCCTGTGTAACTTCGCCATTGAGGAAACGTCCTTCAGGGTGTGTCACATATTCCGAACATATGGCCAGGTATGACAACCTCGGCCGATATGGAGCCGGGATCATGTCATCATCTTTACAGCGGCTTATGCAGCCTTGCGTGGGGCTCAAGACATCTCAAGACGACCTTCCTGGATAGGAGTCACGAGCTAAAGCTATAAATCGAATAAAGGATGACACATATGTGGTCAGTATAGGCATTGTAGGTATTACAGGACATGTTGTTGTCGAATTGCCTGCTTCTATACTAGAGGCATGTACTTGTTGGTGGCTTGAGCTGTCAAAGTAAAAGAACAGGTGAACAGATGTGAAACAAGTTGAATTGAAGCGTTAATATGGTATCTTGAGTTGTATCTAAAAATAGTCATTTTGTATGTGTACATACCTAAGTAGGATACATACAAATTGTATTGCAGATTATATAAAGGATATCTTAATCTTATATACTTATCACTACACTTGAGCATGTGTAGACATCGGTCCGACCTCCGCTGTCGTTCGTGTAAGGGGAAGTAGAAATCGGGATCCGTTCTACGCGGACAGTGTTGAAATATTTGTATTAATCGGGACATACTACGACAATGGAGTTCATCTTGGGTCCAATCAAGCATGTTCAACGGGGTAGAGAGTTCGAGAAATTATTTTTATCACGATATCCGATGTAACTTAGTCGTAAGATTTGAAAGGAATCAATGCTCACGTCCTTGTGAATAGCGGAAACTGGTGGGAACTTGGTTGATCATAGCCTGATGGAGCGACACACAGCCTACCATGGAATACTCACAGACGCATAGTCTCTCGAAAAGTAGTGTAAGATTGGAACACCGTGAGTCTTTTCTACCTTATGATCCTCTTTCGCAACCCTGTCTCGAGGGCAAGAAGCGAGAAGATACGGTACCCCTCAATGTCATTCAGAACTATGTCCGTCCTCGTCAACGTGAAGGTTTGAATACAGATGTCAAATGAACCCTATAAATTAGCTCAAATTTAAGAAAATAGACGACGCGCACGCCTCTCATTGTCCTTGAAAGTTAAATTTCCAACTTCCATGTCAGGCAATCTTGATTGGCCTCCGCTTCCATGTTAGCCTCGCTCAAGGGTAGAAGGTCACAAGCGGTTGTCAGTCAGTATTTGTTCGTTGAGATGACTTCAATGCCGATCGAAACAAAAAAAAATAGATGTCAAAAAATAAGTTAGTATACATTATTCCTCAAGCAATGGGTATGTTATGCAAAGATTGAAGGGTATGCAGCCTATTTGGCTTCGAATAGACTCTTAAGATATTCTCCAGCGGCCTTCCTGATCCCTTCTTCAAGATTCGGATTTTCCAACAAAGACTGGATGGAATATCGAGCATGAGGAATGCCAAAATGTTTGTTGAGTGACAGCAGACTCACTAGAGCACGATTTGTCGTTTCATCTTGGGCGGCCTTCTGTTTTTTGTGTTCATACTCTGCAGTTTCCCGCTCTAGCCGCAGCCGCTCCATCTGAAGACGATGTGCACACTCCTTCTCCTCACGCTCCTCTCGACGCCTCATGTACTCCAATTTCATTTTTCCAGTCTGCGTCTGTACCTGTAGATACTGCATATAGGCAGAAAGCATTCCTTGGGGAACCGTAAAATTCATGACCACAGGATCTAGACTGGACGGCACGGTTGAGGAAGGAGTGAGCGGTACAGGATTTGTGTTGCCATTTAGTTGTCCAGAACCACTTGGACCTACTATTGGAGATGTCGATGAATGTTGAATGACGGGTTCCCGAAGCGTCGTTTGAGGGTTGATGTAATTTATTGCATTTTGAAGATTTGGATGAGGCCGTTCGTGTGACACGGGATTATTTATGCCATTGGGTATCATCGTCGTATCAGGAAAATTGATCTGTGGAGGATCTTCGTCCAGATCGAGGTCGTCAGCCCCATTTTGACTCGGACCGATATTACTAGCCGTTCGAGGTTGTACAGGGCGAGTTGTTGCGGGATCGCCATGCCATCTACAAAAAAACATGATTACTCTTGCACACCATCGAGGAGCCTCATTGTGATATCACCTCCGATAGAATAGTTCATACCAGCCTAGTCGATGCCAGTGATCGATCGTCCGAGCAGTGACATTCCCAACATCACAACCAGCCTTCCGAGCGCTTTGCAACCGCCTCTCATATTCTCTTAAACGATCGGCCTCATTGTAGGAGCTCAGATTCGCGGCATGGATATGATACATTTCGTAGGCATAGATCTGCTTGAACAAGTTGAAGTTACGTTCATAGCACCCTTTAAGCGCCTGATATGTTTTTTTGCTGCCGAACACCTCAATCGCACACTTGCCCAAGCCAGAATCTCAAGATTAACGCCAATGACAAAGTGGGAAAGGCCGCTTACCTCCCGCAGACACGAGTTTTTAGTTGCACGAAGTGCGTTCCAGTGCTCGTCCTGACCAGGGCCCATGAGCCAATGGAATAGCTTCGACTTTTCGTCGTCGGTCCAGTGCTTGGCACCCTGTCCAGTGCCGTCGATATCGAAAGCATCGCCGTCTTCAGCGTCGCGCCGGCGTTTGAGGACCTGTGGATTCATCGAAGTATCAACTTGCTTGCGCTTCATGCCAGGTGAGGGATGGCCAGTTGTCACCGTGAAAAGAGGCGAATGTGAAGGGGGTGCGCCTGGATGGGTCTGCTGAGGACCATTCTGGGCAAGACCTTGATAGATAGTTGAGGAATGAGGAAAAAATGAATATAGATGATAAAACCTGTTATATGGGAGCCGAGAGCTTGACCTAAGCTCTGATGTGTTTGGAAGGGAGTCTAAGAGACGAGCTGGTCAGGGTTGTGTTGTTTGGACTTGCAAGCTTGGTTTACCGAGCCATTGCTATCGAGGTTGGTGTCCCTGCGCTCTTGGGGAGGCATGCGACCGTATTGCATATTCTGTTCACTGCAACATAGCTGAAGGCATTGTTGACGGGGATGAACCGAGGCTGTACGAACTTTGCATCCATCTCCAACTGAACTGAATGGATCGGACTGCGTCGTGAGCTCGCAGTGGCTCGTTTAATGCCAGGCTATTTGCCATCCATCCTCTTGCCAAATATTAGGTACATTAAAGGTATTAGGTAGCTACAACCCACTCTCATCATCCGGCTCCCCCTCTGCGTCCTCCTCGTACTCTCCATCCGCATCCGCATCCCCTTCGTCCATCCCTAGCGTCTCCTCGCCCTTTCCATTCCCCGCTGCTGTCGTGTACACAGTATCATCGCTCAGGCTATGTCGACCGGTAACATTCGTCGACGGCGTCTCATAATCTTCTGACTTGACATCGTCTCCTGTTGGCCCTTTCGTTCTTCCCTTTGCCATCACAGTTGGCACGATGGAAACAGCTTCCACGGCGATGTCCTCGTCGAACACTTTTTCCAGGCCATCTCCAATCGTTGCATGTATCCAATCACCACTTGTATGATGCCCGTTGGGTAGCCCAAGAACACGTGGCGGTGACTCTCCTACCTCCGTGGTCACCTCATCCTCCTTCTCAGCCTCTGCATCTGATGATTCAACCCTTGTTCGTTTCCGTGATGGTAGAATCACTGTTGAAAGGGGCGACGCAGCTCGTTTGCCTGGCTCGCTTGGTCTTGATCTCAACATACGTCCAGGTCGCGGAAGATCGCCCCCTTGTTTGATCGCCGCGGCCCCCTCGTCCTTCGATGACTCACGGGGCCTCCCTCTCGTTGAGCGTGGTTCATCAACCGGCAGCTGCGAAGCATCCTCCTTTCGTTTTCGTAAAGCCTGTTTCCGAGGTGTTGCCTTCCCGGGTACATCCTTCACGAGGGGACGAGGCGATTTTGATCGTGACTTCTGCCGTTCTGGAGGTCGAGGCACGTCCTCTACCTCGTCATCATCAAAGATGTTTGCCGGAGAGGAGAACGTAGCTGCGTCAGGGGCGGAAGATTGTATATCGCCGACTTCTGACTGACCCCCACAGGGTGGTGTCTGAACATCTGCCGAAGTTACCCTCTGTTCCTGTTCAGCCATCAGTCTTTCCTTCTCTGCTTTGTCCTTCCTCGTCAGAACGTAGGGGCTCCACTGTAGCTTTTCGGGCTTAAGTTGCAAGTATCCTTTGGCCTCCCGGGCTCGCAGATACTGAGATACCTTTTCCTGATCCCAAATTATCTCATACTGCGTGGGGGGAACGAAAGGGCCTTTGGGAGTCTCAGGAGCTGCCGGTTGGGTCTGTGTTCGCTGTAGATTGCGTCGCGCGATATTTCCACTCTTGCGTCCTTTGTTGATCTTGATGGATTGACCAGGAAGCGGCTTGACTGGTGGAGGCGTCACTTCACGCGCAGATATCATTCCTTGCTGATTCAGAGTATTGAAGATGTCTTCGATAGTCATGGAAGTAGCTGTGGAAATGTCTAATTGGTCACGTTAGTCAAAAGTTCAAGAGTGGAATGAATGTAAACCAACCTTCCAAACGCAGTCGGTCGGGCGCAGTCTCAAGATAACGCATCAACGATAAGGTCCAATAATTCTTGTAGCCTAAAGCTCCTAGAGCCGATAAAGGTTTCTCAGGAGACCCTATACGCTGTTCTTTCTTCGACAACAGATAGCCTTGCAATGAACATTTCCAGTCAACGAAGTATTCAATGTCAAGGAGTACTCACTGAAGTCTATGAGCAGATTTCCCCACCCCTGACGTTGTCGCACTGGCAAAGTCATAATACAGCTGAGATTCCAATCCTTTAAACTTTGTTTCTCCTTGCTAAAGTACCCCACAAAACGGGCTCCGAAGTCGTCCGTCTCGGTCATCACATAGAATAAAAAGGGTTCGACGTCATAGAACAGAGACTTGTGGTCCAAGAACATTTTTGACAACAAACATAGATTTTGGCAATAAATCTTGTAGGTACAACATGAGAACTCTAGTTAAGCAGAAGCAACAACATGCGCACCTTGTTCTTACGTCCGTCAACCTCAAAAACGGATATGTTTCCGTCGCGATAAATTTCGTCACCAGGCGGATGTCGAGCTTTGCACTTGAGTCGATGTCTTTCACAAGCAAAACGACTCTTCATGTACTTCAAGCAAAACTCGCATATCCAAAGCTTTCCATCAGGTATTGTGGCATATTCCTCCGGGAAAGGAGCATCATACCACGTTTGAATTTCATACTGTCCGAAACGTATACTCTGTATTCGGAGGGGCGGAGAGTCACTTTTGGAAACAGGGACGGGCGTGGCTGACGAGGGTGCCGGAGATGCGGAATTGAGAATAGGGGTTGAGGAATGGACGATAGAGGCGTGATGGATACTGGAACGGAGAGGTCGTGATGAGGGTCCGGGTGTTGAGGGTAAGTCTTGTGGGTCAGAAGCTTGCGATATTGGAGGAGGCGCGAGTTGCTCCTATGAGAAAAGTGAGTGATAGCAGGAAGCAAGTCGCAAATGACGAACCTCAGCAATTAAACGACTTCTCTCGAACCTCTGTTTGTCAGCCGCTGTTATCGAGGTCTTCGACGTCTCACGCTCCGCCTCAGTCAGAATGTCATCAAATAAGCCTTTGTGTGGTTCCTCTTCTTCCAATTCCTTCGCTTTGCCCTTTTGTGACGGAAGCCGCAAGCGGACTTTAGGTACCAAGTGAGGAATGGATGATTGCTGTGCTCGTGCTCGCTTGTGTCGTGGAGATATTGTAGGTAGAAGATCATCTTCCGAATATTGAAGCGCCTTTGGAGAAGTCAATTTGCTCTTCCTGGGCCTACCTCGCCCTCTAGAGACCAGAGGTGTTGCTTGGACATCAATTTCAATATCTTGATCTGTCTGGTCATCATCTGGAGAAGCAACTTTTGGCCTTGCCTTCCCCTTCCCTTTTGCACTTTTTGGGAGGCGGGAACGTGATGAGGATGCGACAGACGCTTCTCGTGCCACAGGAGTCTTGGGTCGTTCCTCCAGGGAAACTTCCGCAGATTCGCCTTCTGGCGGCAATGGAGGACATTCCGGACAATGCCATCTTCCTTTCGGTGCTTCTTGTATTGGGGGTTGTATGCAATCCATATGCCACCCTGCAGATCGTTGGAAAACTGGCATACAAGGAACCAATGGGACGAACCTCTGTCACAAAAATCACAGAATAGAATTCGGGCCTACGCAATGTCAGTAAACGAATTGAGGTAGCCACGAATCTTACGTCGTCGCCCTTCTGACCACAAATCTCGCAGGTCTTGCACTCCGTACATTTCCAAGGATATGAACGCAGAACATCACCGAGACCCGAAAGGTGCATGCAACTGGGATGTCCTATAAGAAATAAACAAGCCTATTACGATGCAGAGTAGACATTGATGATGATGACCGCACCACTGCGACCACATTCACTACATGTGGCCATGAGTTCCGGATGGCCCTCCTTGTTCTTTCGATCATCTCCCTGACAAAAACCACATTCATGTTCACGACGAGGCTTTCGTTTCCGCTTGACCGGCTTCGTAAGCAAGGTAGATTGATCCATCTCAAAAGTGTAGTACATTGGTAGTGGCTGAGGCGCAAATGGATCTCCCTGAGGGCCGTCAGAGTATTGTTGTATGCGCTGTGTTGGAGGAAGGGGTTGTGATTTGAGATGAGGCTGTGGTGACTTCTGGAAAGAAGGATTGTTAATAGCCGCCGCATTATGTTCATATTGACGCGACGCGTTTGGTGACACCATGCCAGCCATCTCTCTCGCAACAAACATGACTCACAATTTGTTTAATCCCGTTATAGCTCTGGTCCATCAAATTAGGGTCTATGACGGGTTCAGAAAGCGCAGGATCTATCGGAATGTCGTCGGGGTAAGTAACTGGGGTGCCATGGTCATACGAAGTCTCGCGATCGGAAACCACACTTGAGGGAAAGGCAAGCCCTCTCATTTGATTTGCAAGAGACGATGTAAATCCGTATTTCTGCTGCAGAAAGAATCGAGCAACAACCAAGCGCTCCTTTCGTCGTCGTCGACAGTGAGCGGGTTTGTTTGTACATGTTACCCGTGCCTCTTGTTGAATCCTTTCCCAAGTTGGATCTGCGACAGAAGCAAGTTAACTTTGAGTTTACTCTAACAACTGACATAGTTCTGGGGATATAGTTGACGGATATGACTTTCTAAATGTTGCCTTCAACTTCAACTCATGTCATTCTTCGAATGGCCAAAGACAGCCCGAGGTTCGAAGGCAGGCGCACCTTCATAATCTCCAAGTCTGCTCCGGTGACTCAATATCCAAATCTTTCAGTGTTTGCAGACACTGGAGTCTGACAGAGTATATATCTATCATGATCAAGTGCACAAAAATGAGTTTCGCGCACCGGTGAATTCCCTATCATACAACCTGCTATCACTTGGTCAAAACGACTTTGGGTAAATTTCGGCTTGGGCCGTTAGACATTCAAGCTGATTGCCCTCGTCGAGGTATAAGAACAGCAATAGTCTGGTTCATTTCTCTGATTCAATTTGTTTCTTTCTTTGCAAGGGGTCATCCAACTTCGAGTGTCTCAGCGCGCTCCTACCTGCCATTAACTCGACGAGCTCGTCAAGCTGCGGTTGTTCTGCCAAGAAAGGCAAGTCTCAAACAGGCAGAACAACTTGGCAATACCTTTTTTCCAATTGGTTGGCCAATACAACAAGTATGGCCTTCTATGATCGCTTCTGCTGCCAAATTTGGTGTCCAAACTCTCCGCGCGTATGAATTCGATTCTCACAAGTCTGACAGGGTAGTCAGCTATATTGGCTCCACAGTCACTTTGCAGCCCCTAGGTCATACGAGTAGTTTGTTCCACATGATCCGGGTCAGTTTTCGTGTCCTCTGTGTAATCCGACCGTGATAATGCTGATTCGCAGTCCCGAGAACGGCGCTCTTCTTCCGCAAGGATCTTCTCGGCTAGTGACCCATGACATATATATACAGTTACGAAGCCAAACACGTACGCAGGTACTTGTCATCGCTCCGAAGAATTGTTGAAGTTCGGCGCTTACAAACGTATAAAGGACAGTTTAACTATCAGGTCCGGCCACAATCCAGCATCATCATGTTCGTTTCCATAGTCAAGGGTGTTCTTCTCCTTTTTGCTCTTGGTTGGGCTTTGCGGCGGCTTCTTGTCAGGACCGATCTCGACAACATACCAGGCCCAAAGTCAGAGTCACTGATTCGTGGTGCGTACAATACGCCACCCAGCCCGGAATTTAATGATTAAGACCTGCTTAGGCAATCTGGACCAGCTGTTCAGCGTTTCCGCTTGGAACTTTCATGCCAAGATTGCTGAACAATGTATGGTTCTTTTTCGTAACAATGACCTAGTGCCTGACCTATTGAATAATCAGTCGGCAGAGTGATCAGGATCAATGGGCTGTTTGGGGTGAGCCCCTATGAACATTCTGTGCCGAGGTTTCCTGACCGATCTTCCAAAGTCTAAGTACCTATACTTGTTTGACCCAAAGGCAATGCACCATATTATTGTGAAGGTTGGTCCGCCCATTCAAAATAATGATACTTGGTCTTGATCTCTTGGTATCAGGACCAAACAGTATATGAAGAAACAAGCGCGTTTTTTGCGTATGTCCGTTCCCAGCGGCACTTTCCATCGCATTTCTTACACGCTGTTGTAGTTTTAATAGCATTACCTTTGGCGAGGGTCTTTTATCCACACAAGGTATTCGAGATATTGGTATCGAAAGTGTCGGTCACTAATCATCAAGCAGGCGATCATCACAAAAAGCAACGTAAAATGTTGAATCCTGTGTTTTCGATTGTTCATATGCGCCATATGAGTATGAACTAATACTCCCTTAAAATGCAAAAACACTGATTCGCCATCTTCCAAAAGTCCCTATGTTTCAAGACGTTGCAAACAAGGTTTGTTATATCTGTCTATGTAACCAGCACTCAACTATTCCATAGCTCAAAACGACAATAAGCAAAAAGTTGGTTGCTGGGCCCCATGAGGTGAGTTGATATATCTGATTATCATAATCGATCAACGTCCACATCTGTCCAGATTGATATTCTACATTGGATGAGTCGAGCCGCTCTTGAAATGATCGGACAGAGTGGTTTTGGATATACCTTTGATCCACTGACGGAGGGTGTCACGCCGCACCCATTCAGTGAGGCAGCGAAAGCATTGAGGTATGTCCATCTGCCGGAAAGACAACGACCTTGCCCCCTGATGTTGCTTTCTATAGCCCCACAACTGCGAAAATGGTGTTACTACGCGAGTATCTACTACCAACTCTTGTCAAGATCGGTTCACCTCGGTTCAGGAGATGGTTCGTGGATCATCTTCCAGTGAAAAGAGTACGTGCGATGCGTGACATCATTGATACATTGGATCGCACTACGACGGAGATTTTCGAAGGGAAAAAACGGAGTTTTAAAGAGGGCGATGTTTCGAAACAAGCCGACCAGACAAAGGATCTTCTCAGCATTTTGAGTGAGTAGTTATGCATCCTTGATGGAGTTTGTTACATGATTTTATCAGTGAAAGCAAACATGGATGCTTCTGAGGAAGATAAACTACCGGACAGTGAAGTCTTGGGCCAGGCATGTTCTTCGAAACCCCTTATTCTTTGACTAGTGACTAGTGACTTTGCAGATGTCGTAAGTCGAATTGATGTTTTCTTTTTGCCAGCGTTACAAATGCTCGTGCATAGGACATTTACGTTTGCTGCCACTGACACGACCTCAAACGCCCTATCACGTACTCTTCACCTCTTGGCGTTGAACCCAGAGATTCAGGATCGACTTCGTACAGAAATCGTTCAAGCGCATAAGGAACATAATGGAGACATCCCTTATGACGACCTGGTTTCCCTCCCTTATATGGATGCTATATGCCGTGAAACATTACGCCTGTAGGTCAACTACCGTAATTTGTATCTTTCTAACATCTTCCTGTCATCTTAGTTATCCTCCGGTCCCAAGAGTCATGAGAGTGTAAGCGCTCTGATGTAGGATTTTACTGTTGACTAAGCCGGTTTACGTCTAGTGCTCGGCAAGAAATTGTTCTACCCTTGTCAACCCCTATCAAGGGACTGGATGGACGTGAAATGGATTCTATTCTGGTTCCTAAGAATACCCGAATCTTCATATCCATCTTGAA
Source organism: Termitomyces sp. DKA19 (assembly GCA_018851325.1). Classification (NCBI taxonomy): domain Eukaryota; kingdom Fungi; phylum Basidiomycota; class Agaricomycetes; order Agaricales; family Lyophyllaceae; genus Termitomyces; species Termitomyces sp. DKA19. Next base: position 11,204 of record JABCKS010024886.1, on the reverse strand, counting down.
TGCCAATCGAGATCCTCTGTTGTGGGGTTCGGATGCTTTGGAGTGGAAACCCGAGAGATGGCTCTCACCTCTTCCAGAAGTTATACACGAAGCTCATCTACCCGGAATTTATTCTCATCTGTAAACCCTAACAATGTTTTCCATCCCTCAGATTAAATAACCACATCTTTCAGGATGACTTTTCTCGGTGGCGGACGAGCATGTATTGGATTCAAATTCTCTCAGCTGGAAATGAGTAAGTGGTGTATCTCTCCCTAATCGTACTCCATTTACGCATATTTTCAATTATATCAGAGGTTGTCTTGTCTACTCTTATAGCCCATTTTCGTTTCTTTCCTCCAGAGAAGGAGATTGTCTGGCAGATGACCGGCATCACAAGCCCAGTAGTCAAAGGTTCCCCCGGTGAGCGGCCTCAGCTGCCCCTCAAAATGGAGCTAGTGTGATAAATCGTGCTACTCATGAATAATTTTTTTGAAAGTAATATTGACTATGCTTATTTATTTAAGTCAGAGAAAAATAAAATCTACTCTGTTACGGATGGTGCATCGTATGTACAAGTTGATTGTAACAAGGCCGGCATGTTGTGGCTGAGTTGACTGATTCATCGTGAATCCCATTGTTCATCAGTTACTTGATGATAATTATTCCATGTAAAAGCACCAACCTGGGTAGACGGACCACAACATGAATGAGGCTCGTGCACGTCAAGATCTCGGAAATAGTCTGTGACTAAAGTGGCAATGCCGAAAGCAATGAATTCATCGATGAGTATCCGTACATCAATGATTGATTGAGGTGCCCTGATTCCGGAGAATGGCGTGGACTGATGGAGTCGACGTTAGGGTCGGCACGAAATTTCGAGGACCACAACCAATAATTCAGAGTCTGATCGCAGGTACGTTCCCGCGGGAAGCAGCAGGTTCTGCACCGAGAGGAAGCAAGACAAATATCGATCATCACTATTCCGAAACTGCCTTGAAAAGCTAATATTGGCTCTTCCTGTTTGGTCCCCTCTTTCCCCTGCGTTCCGAACCCTTCGAGAATAAGACTTTAGATGCGGCCACGCATCTTTGAAGCCTGTATCTGTCTGGCGGTGCCATTCGAACTACGATGCACCATATATACTTATATACTACTAGGATAGGAAAAAATGCACATCTTAAGAGGATAAACTCATTATCTGCAATGAATATCGTCTTTTTGCATAGGTTCAGTGCTCTAGCTCAAGATCGACTGCAGTGATTAAAACGTGCACGTTCTCATCAAACTTGCCCGCACGTTCATCCTCAATTCATCAGAGTGAAGCAGAGATTTCCCGTGTCCCGGATATACGCAAGGGTACGGGCACGGGCAATGAGAAGACTAAAAGTTTTCGTTGATGATGGTTGTGTTGTTGACGATCTCTTGTCCACTCATCGTTTCTGCATCCGAATCCGTCGGCGGTCGGGTTATACGTCGACAAGTTCATGCGTTTTTCCGCGGTGATTGAGCTTCAGAAATCCTGGGAGGCGAGTCTCCCCCATCAATCACTCATCACGGGCAATCGCTTGCGCTTGTTATTGATTTCCTATAGGTGGATCTTCCATGGGAAGGGTGTATTTATTGAAGAACGCAAAGTGTGTACCTTTTGTGGAGCACCATCATTACGCGCCACCTATGGAATCATTCGGGCAGGTAGTTTCCAGCTGCAGAGTCGAATGTGAGAGAAGGAAGCCCATTTGGGCACAGCGTTCCTCAGCTGATGAAAAATAGTTCCGAGTTTTTGCACCGTTCCGGAGAGTACGATCGTAACTGTTTTGTTTTCGTCATGCAGAGCAGTCGAAGTGTGACACTCAAATCCAAGAGCAAGAGCGATATTGAATGGGCATCAACGCAGACCACGATCATTATCTTTTTGTTCTGTCCCTATGCTCAAGTTCACGAAACAAACTCTTCGAATTCCTCGAATTTTTGCGGACCACTTCTTGTTGACGATAACATTCTCGATTTCTCCGATACTCAGGCGATCAGTGAGAGTCTGGACCTCAGGGGTTTGTGCCGGCAGCAAGATATTGAGCCTTGTACGAGTCCCCGCAAGGAAGTTCGGATCTCTTTGGGTCCGGTCCGCAGTGTCGGAAATTTTCGTTTGGACACGGCAGTTCATATGTATCTCGAAGATGATATACGCTTGGAAGGCGTTGCTGTGTTTGAAAGGTTTCACAGGAAGGGCAGAGTCTCACCCTTACATCTGAAAATGACCTTCGGGTGGTAGGTAATGAATCAGCTTGTAAATCAATCAAAACAAGAAAGGGCTATCGGTGATGATACAAGACATAGATAGTTGATTCGGGATGTTATATGAGCTGTCTTTCAGACTTGGAAATTATATGGACTCGTGACTTGAAGTCTCAAATGTATCTGGATGGCTTTGAGTCAAAAAAGTTTGATCAACGAGGCGAAAGTCGGCTAGGCTCATACTCGGTAGATCATGGCGGTTCTGGTGACTTCTAGATTGTAAGTATACAGACTGGAGGAGTGACTGCATGTACTTATAGTAAGCGGATGTCAAAACGTTACGAGCACTGCATTTTTACCGTGCATTTTTGCATGGATCATTCTTGATTCTTGTGAAAGCTCTTGTCAAGCAAGCAAACGCCGCCACAGAACCGGAAACGTCTCGCTATGAGGTAGAGAGAGATCTGTGACGACTATCGTTTTCCTGATGACCGACGCGGACGAGGGGGCATGCCCAGTTAAAGTGACGCAGAACACGGGCCACGACTAAGGCTATTTTGACAGGTTTGCAATGATGATCAAGGTCCATACGCGTGTTCGGGATATCGATATTATCTCTGGCGCCGGCTTCGACTGTCACAGGTGCAAACCGCGAATTGCCATGATGGAGACGAGAAAAAACTTTTATAAGAGTGGAAACGCCGGCAAGTCAAAGTCCGAACATGTTTATGGTCTGAATGATCCCTGCCGCGATTTTGGAGACTGGGCCGAATTTGGTTATGCTGGGTCAGGTGTGACCATGCCAGAACCATCTGGCAGCGGGTTCAGGAAAGCTGTGGATGGACGATGCTACTTAGGAAATACAAGGGTAGATAGTACGTGCAAGAGAGGATTAGGCTGCAATGGAGAGGTGTGGCTCAGTGGCAAACAACGAATAACAGATATGGTTTGGTTGGTGGTGACATCCATTTAGCTGTGGAATTCCAAACTCGCTCCGTTTCCCTCTTTCTCCCTGCCACCACGTCCTCATCCTCACCCAGACCATGCAGGCGGTCCACCAGCTTCCGCCAATCTTGGGCCACCACTACCCCCATCACAATGTCAACCCTGGTCCAAGCGTAATGCCCACCCCACCCCTCACTGCTCGCAAACGCAAACGCGCACATCAGTATACCGTCAGCTACAGCGAGGTCCAAGAGATAGACAGTGATGGCACCCTCAGAGAGGTGATCGTCATCGAAGACACACCTCCCCCACCGACTCTCTCACCCGCTACCACCCATACTGGTGCTTTTTCAGCCTCTTATCAGCCCCCGATTTACTCTGCCCCGATAAGAACGAGGGCGAGGGCTGCAGCAGAGGCTCAGGCCATTTCTTCCAGCTCCTCATCTGCAATCGTGGCACCTGCTCCAAAGAAGAGAAAACGGGAACATCCCGAAGAGGTCCGTGCGCCGGCTACGAAGAAACTCGCTGTCAACGGCCACCAGGCGCAGCAAGTAGTTCAGACAAAGTCCTGGGACAGCAAAAGTACTGCCGCCACTGACGATGTAGGTTTTCTACTTCTCGTCTCTACGCATATCGACCGATCTGTTCCCAGGCTTCTAAGAGCTCTGTTTGTGACGACAAGGAAGGGCACTACATCATCGTTCCCGATGATATTCTTTACAGACGTTGTACGCCTTCCATTCTGTCGCTGTCCCCGGTCTGGATACTTACTCGCCTCACAGATCGAACTGTCCGACTGCTAGGACAAGGGACTTTCGGCAAGGTCGTTGAAGCCATCGATACTCATACCAGTACTCGGGTGGCAATAAAGATCATTCGAGCCATCCCCAAGTACCGTGATGCCAGTAAAATCGAGGTCCGAGTCCTTCAAAAATTGAAAGAACGTGATCCACTCAACAGGAAGTACGTATCTTCGATTTTCTCACAACATTCCTCTCATCACTTTCACAGCAAATGCATACATCTACTTCACTGGTTTGATCATCGGAACCACATATGTCTGGTCTCAGAGCTTCTGGGAATGTGTGTGTACGACTTCCTTAAGGAGAATGAATTTGCCCCTTTCCCTCGTCGCCACATTCAAGACTTTGCTCGACAACTATTAGGCAGCGTGGCATGTATGTTTAGTTTTGCTGAATGCTCTAACAACTCCTGATCTGGAAAATGCAGTTCTCCACGATCTCCATCTCATCCACACTGATCTGAAGCCGGAAAATATCTTGCTTGTTTGTAATGACTATCGGACAGTTTCGGTGCCTTCTTCTAGTAGCAAGGTAGGCGCAATTCCTGTTCAGTATCTGGAGAATCTCTAAGTATACGTTGTCCAGCGAAATTCAGCTCCCAAGACGAAACGTATATTGGAATCAACTGAAATTCGGCTGATTGATTTTGGGTCTGCTACATTTGAATCTGAATACCATTCAACCGTAGTGTCTACCCGACACTATCGTGCTCCCGAGATTATTTTGGGTATGAGACAACCTTATTCTCTCTCCCACCTATTCAGACTCGTTATATAGGCCTAGGCTGGTCCTATCCCTGCGATGCTTACTCTCTTGGATGTATCCTGGTGGAGTTTTATACTGGAATAGCGTTGTTCCAGACACACGATAACCTAGAACACCTTGCTATGATGGAAATGGTTATGGGCAAGATACCAGAGCGGTTTGCCCGGGCGGGCGCGCGCTCCAAGCCTGAATTTTTCAAGGACGGCGCAAAGCTTGACTGGCCCAAAGCAAAAGCCTCTCGACAAAGTAAGAAAGAGGTCCGCGCCACACGTCCACTAACGGTTTGTGGATTCTATCTCTCTTTTTGTCGCTTGACTGACCTTCGATACCTAGGATGTCATACCACCAACCGATATATTCAATCGACAATTCTTGAACTTGGTTCAACGGCTTCTCTGCTTTGACCCTGCACAGCGTATCACTGTTCGAGACGCCCTCAGCCATCCTTATTTTTCGTTGAGTATCCCAGAGGAGATATAAGGTTCTTATTATATACTTGCGCTTCCCATTCGCTCTCCTGCATTGTGCAGGCTTCCATTTCCGTTTTGCTGGCGACCCACACCGAACGATTGTATATTGTTCTTTTCAAAACCATGCTACAACTGTACACTTGTCTCATATCCCCATTTACGAATTCTCGAACCCTCCTGTTTCACTATCACCTCCAGCAACACGGGCGTTTCCAGGAGTAAAGTTTCTGGCTACTTTGTTATATCTATACATCTACTCCCACACAACATCCTAGGACGAACTGTCATTCTCGTGTTGCGTCTGTCTACCCAGACATCGCAGCTCGACTCAAACTTTGTCGGCCCAGATCCCGTGGCAACTACAAGTGCATAATGCATTCATCCCGAGTACACCCCACAACGACAACGTCCGATATCTCGTTTGCAATTATGTTCGTCTGTTCATATTTCCAAAGGCACTCGCATTGCATCATCCACACTCATTATCTACCCCACGGCCATCAATCCCCTCCGCACTTCATATCCCTTTCTCGCATATCGTTCACCCTTCTCATTAATTACTTCGCGGCCACTTTTGCTTCGCTCCCCATACTCATCATCTGTCATTCAAGGCTTTTCTCTTTTCCTCAGTTGTGTGTCATCGTCACTTCCCCAATCGCTTATCTTGTTCTTGTCCAGGTTGCGGCCGCCTCATCTGCGTACTTTTTCCTTCCACTTTATATCTCTCCGTCTCTCTCTATCTACTGGCTGGTCATTATATCCGTGTACCATCACCCATAATAGACGCAACAGAAACGAAGATTCATTCTAACATTTGGGCTTGGCTGAGCTGTGCTTCTTGACGAGTCGAATACAGGGAACCAGCCTCGTGCTATCGAAACTGTTCAGTATTCCTATTTAAGAAGGCCACCTTGTCGATGGACACATTCAGGGCGTTTCCTGGAGCCCCATGTTACCTGGCTGAAATCCAGACGGTAAGCAGAGACCACCTTGGTACATGCATGTATAATCGTGACCCGCCCTCATGGACGTCTTAGTGATCGGACCAGCACCGTAAAAGCAGCCGCTCTGATATCCGTTCGGTCTGGACAACTGGATGTGACGAGAGGTGCTCGGGACATGAGATGGCGATACTTCGACTCCGGTATTCATGAGCATTCGGCATGATCAGCTGCCTGTAAAGTGAAAGATGTAGGTAAGCAATCGTTCCTCATAGTGACTTGTGTTCCCATGCAATCGTTTCAAATATTAAGCACGTGAAGTGCCGTTTGAGGTCGTCAAGGGTGGTGAATACGGTTTTGTTTGTTGCCACGGGGTCCCCAGATTCTCGGGCGACAAGTCTGAGCTCGTAGAAACAGTGAGGTCTATTACACGCAGATTCTCTGAGAGAATGGATTGAAACGTCACAAACGTCGTGGAAGGTCCTAACTATCGAGGTAATTTGACCATTCCATCATGAATGTAATGATCATCGCTGATTAAGAGGACTGCATTCGTCGTGAACAGTCTCGTCAAGCTGAGTATGGTAACTTTCGGCGAAAGATGAATGATTTGCACGATCATGAATTTTGAGCCCTTAGTTCTTGTCCACATGCAGATTTGACGCGTTTCTTCGCGGCTCGAAAATGTTTGAGAGGATATGTTACTTATTACTTTATTTGATATCTACCTACGCCGTATAGATAATAGCTATGGTCACACCTGTGAGGGCACGCCACGATGTTGCAGGCTGTGTCCACTATTTCCAAATCTATCGGATGTCGGTCCTTTGAATCCAGTGTCACGCCAAACTAAAGACCATCAATCCAAGGTCCGGAGAGATAACTCGGTCTTTGAACATTCAAAATCTCAAGACTGTTCCTCTCGTTGGCCACGAGTGCGTCCCCTGTACCATGAAAAGTACTTATTATTGGCTTCCCTCATAACTGTTGTAAAGCTTCGGTGCAGTTTCCTGACCAATCGATTAAGTTCGGACGCGGAAGAACGCCAGGATGCGAGAATGTCTCTGCGTATCTTTTTTCTAAGTATAACTGTTTTGGCTATTGTTGTGTGAAACAGGGTGTCTTTTTCCGAGTCGGATACACCAAAACCCTGGGTCGCTTGTTGATCACGATGTTCTAGATTGTATTGCTTTTTCACGGCCCCGGCTCTCCTCTCCAACCTTGCTGTCTAATGCTCTCGCCTCTGATCTTTGCTTCGGACCTTGAGGTTCAACTCATGCCTTTTTTTGAAACCGAATAATGTAGCGGGCCTCGGTTCACGAGATTGAATGATGGCACCTACTCAGAGCCTTGTCACCTCTGAGTGAATGGTCACAGAGCTATAAGGTAGTAACGGGATAGGTAATCTGACGGGTTTGCCATGTGCAATTCTGGTGGTGTGCCATCTTAGGCAATAACAGGGATTTGCAGCATGATGGTGTGATTCTATGTGGATATTTTTGGAAGTTACCATCCTACCATCCCCTTCCTCAACAACCAAGTGTGTGCCATGCAATACATAAGGAACCATTGTCAGATGGATCCAATGGTAGAGACGCAGGAAGATGGATTGAATAGTTGTTCCAGATTTGTATAGAATATGTCAGTTCAAGGCTTTAGGAATACCAGGAACATGACCTATCCATATCTACTTACTCTGAACTCAGTATGCTGCCTTGAAATATATTTATTTACTTATCCCTGTCCAATCTTAATTTGGGAATGTTTTGCAATTGTCATACTCATTTGATACTGTTCTAAATTACATTTTCCATTCTACTGGTACACTAGATTTCTTCCTTTCTACATCTCTTCTGTTAATTAAGTATGTATTGTCAAAGTTCAAGTGACTGCAAGGGTCTCATAACTACCTTTTGAGCTCAGACACTACATATTCATTATTATCTACATTGTATTTACTTCATACACACTCTATTATCTATGTCATATGCATTTGTTCATCCAGAGCTAGTATACTTCACCTAATACTTATACATTGACCATTATATGCAACATTGGCTAGATTCAATTTGATGTCATATATGTAGCATGCACTTCAGTGGCTATAAGTATATGCTCAAAGACATTGACTACCATAGCAGACACCATTTCAATTGTCAATCTATGGAGTTGTGTGATATCACAATAGGTTGGGATATAGTATGATTATTGATGGCAAGACCACTGATAGTAAACATAGTTTCCAGCTCATTTCACTCTGGCATCTGACCTGTTCAAGCTGATTTGAAAATGTTGGCTATCATTGACATTAATCCTCTCACTATGTAATGCAAGGGACAGAAAACAAGATTGATAATCATGGATGAGCATGTAGTCAAACCTTTACCCTCTTGCTTCTTTTAATACCTTCCTAGAATATTGAAGAAGTAATATATTAGAAATGAATTAAGGGCCTAGTAAAGAAATCCTTGAGTACACTGAGGAAAGCAGGTGTTATAAGGAATGCCATCAAGTTTGAAGCATTAAAGACTATGTTAATTAGATCATTTTGATGGTGAATTATGAAATTTTGAAGGAATTATACCATTTAATGCACTTGGAATTGTGTCACAGTATAGTCACTTAGATGCTGTCATGATTCTAATCAATATAGAAGTTGATAAGGAGGCTAAAAGTGAGTGAATCTACATCTAATTGTGGATTGAGAAGAAGTTGAGTGCATTATTGATTCAGATTTGGTTATAATCACTTCAGTTAAGAAAGGGCAGTTTGACATAGTCAAAGTCCTTATTAATCAGGGTGTGTTCAAACTGATTAGTGATGTACCAGGCTTGGATTAGTCACAAGCTTGTTACAGGCTATAAAAAGCTGTTTGAATTTGCACCAAAAGTATGGCTTGTAGGGGTAACTTTGAGGCTATAGCTTAATCATGCAGATGTCAGAGGGAAATCCAAAGTATATTAGGCACATATGTGATAGGTAGAAGCTGACTATACACCTAACAAATAGTCTAAAGAGAACAAGTATAAGGAGCTATTCTGTCAGGCACTTTTGAAAATAGTGTTGGTCATTGATTACATAACTTAGTCATATAAGCCAAAGCAGAAAGTATTTCCAAGGCCAAAGGTGATCAATCACAGGATCTTTTCAAGGTTTTGTGCCATGTCAGATATAACCAATAATAACATTTTACATATATACTGAATAACATCATGTGCTGGGGAAGAATTGGCTATAAATTGGGGATCATTTGTGAGGTGAAGTATGGAATATACCCTTATAGAGGAGTATAGAATGTGCTGTAATGTAAAGAGTCATGTTGATTATGCTCAACAAATATCACAAGTAGCAAATTCTGCTCTAGCTAAGAGGAAGCAGTAAAAAAAAGATTCAAACCTGGTCAACAACTCCAACAAAACTAGGTCACTATTGTCAGGTTTGTAAGATGCCAAGAATAAGACATAAGTCACCTTATGACATACATAAAGATATGTCCTTTGTTCATGCTTTTTCTGAAGGATGCTATTTTGTGCTTTGTTGGATGCAACCAATAATAACACTACATACTACACACAATATTTTGAGTTGGAAAGAACCAGCTTGTCCTTTTGAAGAAATGAACTGGGGGTCATTTGTAAGATGAAGTATGGAATACTTCAATTAATTACCCAGCCTCTTCACTGCCATTGAGTGCACCATAAATACATTATCCATTGTGACATCTACACTAAGGCCACTGCCAGCTGCAAGTGGTATTTTAAGTACTCATATACTTTTTAGGGGTGAATATATAAAGGAGTCAAGATTGCCAACTTTGGCTTCTCCCACTTTTTCTATGCCCAGTACCTCATTGATTTCATAAAGTGTGTAGGCACTCCATCCTTCCTGGCTGCTGAAATCATCTACAAGCACACCAGCAACCTGTTTGTGGGATCATCTTCACCCAATGTTGCCCTCAATCCACCCAATGCCTTCCAATCCCCTTATTATGTAGATTTTTCATCCTGTATATTTGGAGCAATAAGGGCACAATGTTATGATAAATATAACTTCTATAAGCATTGTTGATAGAAACTATTTATACATGTTCTTAAACTCAATAATGACAACTATTTTTCACTTTTTATATAAGTTTGATCTAAGAATCAAAGCAGAAATCAAATGGACTTTGATAATATATTTTAATAAAAAATTACAACATCTTCATAAGACTTTTTTCAATATTTAGCCAAATTAATCATATCATAGTATTTTTTTCCTGAATGATACTTCTTTGGTGTATATCTATCAATCTTCATATGCAGCCACTTAAAATTATAAGAACCTCTCATTTTCCTTGCTCATGACTTATCCTGACTCATTAAATGCAGTGCTTCAATAACACTATAATGAAACTGCATTCTAAGAAACAGTGTATAACTCATACTAACAGTAATTATATTACTAATCAAGGTCTATTGACAGTGAGAAATACAATTATTAGAGCTCTTGAAAGCAAACATCAAATTGGATAAGGTAGGTAGTAGAAATTATAAATGGTATAGCAGCCAAGGACAGTAGTTGGTAAGAAAACCAAGAAATATATAATAAAGAATATAAATTACAGCAAATAGTATAGTGACTAATAACTATAGTTAGTAATCAATACTAAGATGATAGAAACAGAGTCAAATGATATCAAGAGACTAAGGACTAGAGAAATCATAGTATAGTGCAGCAGCAACTGATATGGCTAGACTGAAGTTGAGTTTAAAGTGACAGCATAACAACAAAATGGTAGAGGCATTTTTGAACTTAAAACTAGGTGATATGACTGGGGCACAGACATCAGCTTACATTCTTCACATATATAAGAATTATATATAGCATCAAGGTCTATGTCCCAATTGCCATCACTATTAAAACAATTTAAGCATCAAATATGGTATAAATGTATATGGAGGTAGGTTGATTTCTCAAACACTACATATCCTGCATGATATTCCCTCTAATCGCATGATCCAAAAGCATTGAAATTGTCCCTAAAATTTCACATGCATCAACTCGAACAACTACACTGGAACCCC
>JABCKS010024885.1:40322-69173 GCA_018851325.1 Termitomyces sp. DKA19 | reverse complement strand
TGATGCTTCTCTACTATCAAAAATGAACCCAACCCTGACCATCTCTCCACCTCAAACTCCAGCTCCCCCCTTCAGCCCTTGTTGCAGGACCTGAGAGGAGAGGAAGGGAACTTTAACACTGACAACCCCCATTCCTTAGAAAACTTTAACACCAGTGCTAGTGCTTCCCCCTCCATTCCCCCTTCTACACTCTCCCCCATAACCACACTCCCTGCCACAATTCCCCTTCTCAAGAGCTTCCCCTGACCCCCACCTCCCAACTTCTTTCTACCTAATATCTCTCACAACAAATTCAGAGAGCCATCTTCCCCCTGAACTGCTTTTCCTGACCCAAAAAACTCTTAGACCTCATACAAAGAGACTCTTGGACATAGTCCTTATATCATAGAGGCTGCCCCATTTGCTAGAATTCTCTGTCATGGGACCCAGGCCTACCAGCTGTATATAACTCCTGTCAAACAGCTCTGAGCCCAGAAACCTCTAGACTCTGCCAAATCCAAGGAGGAAATTTTGCATGAGGTCATACCCCCCAAATACTATAAATTTATAAATGTATTCTTGAAAAGAAGTGCCAAGGAGCTTCCCCATATCAACCCTATGACTACTAGATTGACCTAAAAGAGGGAGCCTCCCCCCTGTTTAGAAAGGTCTACAACATGTCACAAACCAAGCTCCAAGCTCTTAAGGACTATATAGACAAAATGCTAGAAAAGAGCTTCATCTAACCTTCTTCTTCCTCTGCCAAAGCTCTGGTTCTCTTTGCTAAGAAGAAGGATAGCATGCTCCATCTCTGTGTCAACTACTGAAGGCTAGACCAGATCATAAAGAAGAACTGATACCCCTTCCCCCTCATTAGAGACCTCATAAACCAACTTCAGAGTGCCAAAGTTTACACAAAGATTAATCTTGCTTTGGATACAACAACATCCACATTGCCCCTGAACATAAGTAGAAGACTGCTTTCCATACTCAATACAGGCTCTTTGAGTACTTGGTAATGCCCTTCAGAATGACCAACTCCTCCACTACCTTTCAGTACTTCATAAATAACATCTTCTATGACATGAACAACATCTTCATAGTAGTATATCTGGATGACATCCTTATCTATTCTAACTCCTTTGTAGAACACTGGAATCATATCTGACATATTCTGGAGCAACTCTGGCAATACAGCCTCTACACCAAACCCAAGAAATACTCCTTCTACACTCAGGAAGTGGAGTATCTAAGCATCATTGTCACTCCAGGAGGTATCTACATAGACTCAAGCAAGGTCAATGCCATCCCTATACTGGCCCTACTTACAGAACATAAAGAAACTCCAGTCCTTTCTTGGTTTTGCAAACTTTTATTAGAGGTTTATTGACAATTACTTTAGAATCATAAAAAAGCTTACTTGCTTCACCTAAAAGGACACCCTGTAGAACTGGGACTCAGATTGTCAAGCCATCTTCAATCTCTTCAAAACTGCCTTCACTTTCACTCCTATTCTCTAACACTACAACCCCTCCCTCCCCATCATTCTTGAATGCAATGCTTCTAACTATGCCCTTGCTAGAATTCTCTCTCAGACTAACCCTGACACCCAGAAACTTCACTCTATCACATTCTATGCCCACTCTATGATTCTTGTAGAACTCAACTATGACATCTACAATAAAAAGCTCCTTACAATTGTAGAAGCCTTCTGGCAGTAGAAAGTATACCTGAAAAGTGCCCACTACAGCATCCAAATCTACTTGGACCACAATAACCTCCAGTACTTCATGACTACCAAGCAACTCAGCCACTAGCAGGCTTAATAGTCTGAATTGCTGTCTAAGTATGACTTTGTCATCTGATATTGCTCTGGCCATCTCAGAGCCAAGCCTAATGCCCTGACTTGAAGGCCCAATATCTATCTATAAAAACCTTTTGAGGCTAAACAGAATACCCTCAATTAGTGCATCATCATTTTCTCCAAGCAACTCTAGGCTACTCTCTTACTAGACAATGAAGGTCTTCTCCAATGAATTTGCCAGGCACCCCCAGATGACTACTTCTGCTTCTATGACCCCTAAAGCTCTTCCCTTTCCCCCTCTAACCCCCTCTAATCCCCTCACCTTCACCTTCCCCCCCTTCAATCAGCTCCTCCTCTATAATAGTGTAATTTATATCTCAGACTATCAGAAGCTATGACTAGAGGTCCTCCAGCAGCACTATGACCACAAGCTCTGGGGTCACCTGGAAATCTAGAAGACCCTGAAACTCATCATGCAAACATACTTCTGGCTGGGATTTAAGAAGAACATTATCCAACATATCCATGTCTACAAGGTATGTTGCTGGGCCAAGGTCCCATACTATCAACCCTTCAGACTCCTCAAACCTCTCCCAATAGAATGCCAACCTGGTCCTCTATCTCTATAGACCACATTATCAAACTTCCAAAGTCCAAAGAACATGATGTAATCCTTGTTGTTATATGCTAACTGATAAAGCAAGCAATCTTCATCCTTTGCTACACTATAGATGACACTCTATGCTTGGCCCAACATTTCATCACTCATGTCTTTGCAAAGCATGGCCTGCCCAATGACATCATCTCTGACTGAGGCACTCTATTTGTCTTATAATTCTGGCAGTCTCTGTGCTGAGCCCTAGATATCAAATCCAGCTTATTGACAGCCTATCACTCAGAGACCAACAGATAGACTGAGTACATCAACCAAACCCTGGAGCAGTACCTCTAGCTATATATAAACTATCTGTAAGACAACTAGTGTACCAAACTCCCCCTTGCCAAATTCACTTACAATAACTCTCCATACTTAGCTATTGGAGTCTCCCCTTTCTTTGCAAACAAGAGATATAATCTCCAGCTTACTATCTTCCTTTATAACATCCCCTCTTATGCCATCCACACTACTGCCTAGGACCTTCAGAGCCTACAGGAATACCTCAAATATAAACTTGGAACTGCTAATCAAGATAAGCACATGGATGCCCATTAGAACTCAACTTCAGACTAGCCTATAGGGTCCCTTGTTTAGCTCAACTAAAGAAACATTAAGACCTGGCAGCCCTCCCCAAAACTTGACCACAAGTGCCTCAGACCATTCAAGATACTCTAAAAGGTATCCTTCCATGTATATTGACTTGACTTTCCTGCTATAATGAAGGAGATTCACTCTGTCTTCCATGTCTGACTCTTGGAGCAATATGACCCAGAACCCTTCCCTGGCCAATAGAATGAACTCCCTCCACTATTGAGGTCAATGAAGAAACCTAGTACAAAGTCAATAGCATCTTTAACTCCTAACACTACCATAGCCAGATCAAATATCTCATCTAGTGGACTAGGTACAGACCCAAGGACAACACTTGGAAACCATTAGGACACCTTCAGAATGCCCTCAAAACCCTTTAGGACTTCCACCAAAACTACCTCTAAAAGCCCCAAGACCTATGACTTAGGCTATAACCTCAGGGCCCCTTAGAGTACAACTCTGTCCTGAGTTCAAAGAGGATTTAACTCTCTTCTGCATGTTTCTATCATCTTGCCCCCTCTAATCTTATCTTCTTTTCATCTCCTTGCTTATCTTACTCCTCATCTTAATTCACTCATTCTATCCCCACCTGATCTCCACTATCTCCTCTCATTGCCCCATCTTATCCCACATATCTTATTGCATTATCTTATCTCATCTGATCTCATCATCTTATCCAGGCCAGAATTATAGAAAGTATGAAGATTATAAGATAGCTAAAAAAATACAAGAAAAATAAAAAGTGACTATATATATAGAATCTCACCTAACAAGGGCCTCATCTCTCTCTCCTCATCTGATTGTCCTTCCTTTACTCTTTGCTCTCCTTCAGGCCTCCCCCTCTGTCTTCTGAAGATCCACCACCTGCACTTTATCACTCCTCTTTATAGTTATGTCCACCTCTTTCAGGGGGGGGGGGGCCTGATAACTCTCACTTCTCTCAGAGCTTCACTATCAATGCATCCTGAGTCTCTTCATAAACATCATTCAGGGTGGGCAGGAGGTCCATGAGACTCTATACCTTCTGCTCTAGGGACCCTTCTGGACTTATGACTAGCCAGCAATAAGCTCTCTCCAGATGCTCCAGCTCTTCCATTTCTTGCTCAATCTCTATAGATAAGTAGTACTCTAGGCAAATTTAGCAAAGGTCATCCTATATAAATGCTCAGACAGTAGTTATTTCATCTAGAAGACTCTGGTGAGCTTAAGTCTACCCTAGAAAGAATGAGTTTAAATCCTAGAATATACGATGGAACTAATCCAGGTATGCTAGGCAATGCTCTGCCTGCCAGCTTACTAGCCAGCCCTATGCCCTGCTTTCCCTGCTTACTTGCTCCTGTTGCTCCTAAATGACTTCCCCAAATGACTCCCTCTCACTCCACCCTATCACCTTCTACCTCTGTAGACCCAGCTCTGGCACTGCTCCCTAGCTCTGCTCCCATAGTGCTTAGTACACTTAGCAAAGAGTGTTCAGCTCCTTCATCTTTAATATCAACTCCCTAACTAACCCTTGATTCTGAGACATAATGTGCTGATTTTTACCTCAGTTGGACAATCTCAACCTCTTAGAGTTGGGCCACCTTCTCTAGCAAATTGGTGACCTTGTCAAATTACAACATTTCAGAAATGGAAGGGCTGAGGGAGGTCTGGATTGAGGGTGTGGGGGTCCAGAAAAATGATGAAGAAGGCCTGATACAAGGACATTTGGAGCTCAGAACCTTCCCTGACAATATGTAGCAACACTTGGACCTCATCTCTAAACTAAGGAACCCTAACAAAGGTAGAAAAATAGGGACTCCTAGGCCTGACAAACATGCCATCAAGGAGCCAGCTACCCCCAAAGCCTCCTTCTTATAGCCCTGTACTCCTAATCATGCCTCTACCAACCCTCCCTCTATACCTGTAGAAGACTCAACCACTAGAAGGCACCTCTGTAGGGCTTATGTCCTGATCACCACCTTGATATAAGACTGCTGGTCAGTCTTGAGCACTTGAACTGAGGCTGCCTCTCCCTCTTGCCACCCCACCTGCCATCAGGCCCAAAATGAACAGTAGACATGTTGATTCCAGCACTTGTTGCAAATGTCCTGGGCCTGCTAGGAGTGCCTCAGCACAGGTAGGATGCAGGGCTCCCCACATATTTAGCAGGCATTGCATTAGGAAAAGTTAGCTTTATAACAGCAACTCCAAATTCAAGACCTTACTGGCCAATCTGCAACACACTACTCCTATGACAAAAAGCTCTTCCTTTGCTAAGGTTGTTAGAGAACAGGAATTGCTCAAGTCCAGGAGCTCCCTTCTGACTCAACTTAGGCAGGCTCTTAACATAGTAGAGGACTCTTTGAGGCATGCTGGGGCCCAAGGACTCCTTAGAATCCTAAGGCTGCCATCCAGAGTTTTTATTGCTCTTTTAGGAAGTTAGCTATATTTTTTAAACCAAGAAGAGCAAATACACATATTGTTATTAGTATTTGGAAGAGTTAGGGAACTATGCTCATGGCCAGAAGACATTGCAATGCCTTAGAAAGAATCAAATGGCAAGCTGTTAAAAAGGCTCCTATGAGATTATCAGACTTTTGTATATACTCCAGGAACTAACAACATCTGCTATGTCTCAAGAGTCTTGACATTTAAGGGGGAGGGGGGGAGGTACTGTCAAGACCCCACTAATTTTGTTCCATCAACCTCTACTATCCCTAAAGACTACCCAAACCACTCCTGCTTAACCCTCAAGTATCTTCACCCTCTACCCAAACTCCACTATAACCTATGTATCACTGGATCATCAGCCCACATATTTCCAATCCCTGACTCCAACAATTTCCCTGAACATACACCATATATTATCAGATCACCACTCCATACATCCCTAAGTCCTAATATCCTTGGAGGCCACCTCTGTCTTAAAACAATCCTATACCTATATATCTCACCATGGGGCCTGCTTTGGACTATGCCCAGGCTCTACTGCAATAGAAGCCAAGTCTTGAGTAAGTATCACTTGCCCAGGGACCTCCTACTTCATCTGACCCTTCCCAAAAACTCCAAGTATATAGCTCCAAGTTCTCCATAATCAGTTGCTAGTCTTGATATTGCCAACTTTTATTTATTTCTTGTCTCTCTACTCTCTCTGTCTCTCTTTCTACTCAATCTACTCTTTTTCTCTCTCTCTTTTCTTCACTCTCCAGCATAGTTGTCTCAGTCTACAGAACATTTTCACAGACTTCAATAAACTCACCTACTTCATATTAGCTCTGAGACATTACCTAGCACCCAAATCACCCTTAGAACACTTATATATTCCCCTTCTTATCATTGACTAACTGACTAGTAGGTTCTTGCTCTTAAAGGTGAGCCCCCAGGTTCTCCAGACCTAACACCCATTTACTTGCAAACTGTAGCTTGTTCTAACCAAAAGACTGAATAACAAGCAGTACTCCATCTGAATTGATCACTATTAACTGCCTTGAAAAGAGCCTGGCAAATATCAAAGTGAGATTGCTTGACAATACTGTTAGTGCCCTTGTTGTAGCCTAAGGCCCAGATGTGGTGCAAATTGTACTTTTTTGATAAGTAGGCAACAGTCTTCAAGATGGAAATGCCAGCAAAATAAAGGAGGGGAAGCTGAACTTGGTGAACAAAGCCATGTAGTCTGTCAATCTAGTCCTTATATACTGAATTGTTGCTATTGTCTGGGAAAGGGTAATGTGCTCCTATGCTGCCTAGCTGCTATGCAGAAAACTAAAAAGAAGACCTAGAGTGCACTGGCAACCAGATAGGGTAGCTGGCAGTAGGATATATGTGAGGGCAAGTCAGTAATCATCTTAGAGAACAAAAGCTGTGAAGAGTAGGGTGAAAAAAAGGTGCAAGTAAAAGGAGTTGCTAATGTCAGCCTAAGTCAGATGTTGGTAAGGTAAAGAGAAGTCACTAAAGTAGGAAAAGGGCTAAGAACAAGTCATTAGGCAAACCACTGCTAAGAAGATGTCACTAAGGTAGGTAAAAAGCCCAGTGACAAGGAGGGAAAAAGGAGCAAGAATGTAAGTCAAACAGGGAAGAACTTGGGGAACACACAAGACTTATCACTAGCCATAGTCACTAACATCACTAAGACACTATAACACTAAGGCACTCATACTTGGTACCATGCTAAATCAAGGACAAGGTTGCTAAGGCTTGTTGCTAAGCCATTAACAAGGATAAGGATGAACGAGAATGAGCTCTGGAGCTGAGGGAGATACTGAGGGGTAAGTAATCAGGGTTGCTCTATCCATTTCTTTCTTTTTTACTAAGTATATACAGAGGGTATTTATACTGTTTGTAAGTAATGTAGCCTAAAACAAAAAATGGTTACTGCAGGTAATGGTATCTGCCAAAATGCATATTGGGTGTCAAAAGAGTAACCAAACATAAGTATTCAATATCAAAAAGTGCATACTATATATCAGAATGAAAATAAAGAACATACTGAACATTAGTATCTGGAGTGTAGATGCTATTCAAGTATGTTAGTAATCAAAAAAAATGAAGGGTCTAAGAAGTTACATGTTCATATGTTCATTTTGAAAGTGAAGTGCCTATGTCACTAAGGATTGTTTAATACGAAGCTGCCAAAAGAAGGATGGAATGAGAGAGAAAGATGAGGGAATAAGACAGAAAGATAAGAGAATAAGACTTTGAGGTTCATGCATGATGTTGCAGAAAAGAAATGATATTTCTTGAGTCTAGGAACAGTTCTTAAGCAGCAGGGTTTCTCTCCCAAGAGTGAGAGGGGCCAAAGCTCAAGCCATGGAGGTGTAGTCCCAAAGAGCTAGAGGCTTGAAAGGGGCTAGATGAGGATGGGCCATATAAAGGAGGGAGGAAAGGTGGAGCAACCTGATGGGGTCATTTTCAATATAAAGCTTATATGCATTGCTGTGCCACCTACTAAGGAGCTGGATCTTATAGTCCAAATAGCCAGCTGCTGCTGCTGCAGACATGGCACCCCACTAGAAGCTATGGCCTGCGAACAGCTCAGGGCTGATGCCTGTGAGGGCCAGGGCATTGCAGATTTCCTTGACAAAGTGCATGTAGAACAATACTTTACTGTTGGGTTGCTCAAAGAGTGGTGTGCTATCATCATATAGGAGTGAGGTGTACAAGGCCTTAAGTGCTGTGACCGGGCAAGAGGGCTGGCTGGGTGCTGCTGCTGCTGTAATAGTGACCCCTTTCCTAAAGGGATCTGTTTTGGATGTGGAAAGGGTGAGCCTGACATGCATGGTGGCTTCAAAGCTTGGGAGGAATTGTATTGCTCCATGAAACAGGTTGAGGCTAGAGTTGAATTTACCTCCCTTTCCAACAGTGAATTCGTTGCTCTGCAACAGACCAGAGTAAGTGAGGCAGCAGGCAGCATAGATGCTGGTGTGCCTGGGTGTGATGCCTGGCCTAAGGTGAGTGAGCAAGGCATTGAGGATTGGGAGCATGATTGGCTGTACTAGCTGCTGGTTGTGTTTGCCATGAAAATGTTTGATGCCTCTGAGCAAATGCTAGATGATGGGGGACTTGAGTGCTGTGAAGAGAAGATCAATGTCAACATGGAGGGAGCACACTGAAGCCAGGTATGCTTTGATGGTCTTGGGTTGAATGCGGGCATCAAGGCTTGCAACCTAAGACAGAATTGTAGGCTGCAAGGCTGGAAGAATGGAGCTGTTGGAGTTATAGAGGCCATTGAGCTAGACATGGCAGACAAATTGCTTTTGGCCTGTTGAGTAGGTTCAGTGTATGCTGCTGGTGAGCCCATGCCAAAGATAAAAAGCAACAGTTTGGGAGTGGTGCCTGTTTTGCTTGTACCACCAAGCTGGAGGTGCTTCGAGGTGGGTTTCTGTTTCAACCATAGTGCAGTCAAGAACATGCGTGAATAAGAAAAATGAGAAGTAGCATTAGCAATCAAATTTTTGGTGAAAGAAAGCCACTCAGAAGAAAAAGAAAAATCAAGATGGCAGGCCAGGGCTATCAAGTGCTTCATGAGTTTTATGGTTGGGGGAGAACAAATGGATTTATTGCAGATGGTGTGGAAGATGGCCTCATTGTCAATGTGGAAGGTGACATGAGTTCCTCTGAGTGAATCGCCCCAGCAGAGAATGGCATGAACAACTGCCAGCATTTCCTTTACTTGGATGTGGGTGCAGCAGAGGCACTGGGGACATCATGCTGAGAACCACTCCAAGCTAAAGTGCCCACCTATCCCTTTTGATCTGCTGGTATCTGTGAAGATGTCAATGAGAGGACAGGCTGAGAAGCAAATGCTGTTCCTCCTTGGTGCAATGGTGCTCCACCACTTGATGTTACTGCAGGCCGCATGCAGGATGTGGCACACAACAAATGGAGTGGCAAGAAATGCTGAAGCAAAGTCGTGTAGGCTGCGAATAAAGGCATGGGCCATGGGGATGACCTGTGATGTGAACTGTAGGAATCCTGTTAGTTTCTTGAGTTCTCATTGGGTGCACATGCTATGGGAGGCCCATGATGCAATGAGCTCCTGCAAGTACTGAAGCTTGTCCAATGGGAGGTGCACTTCCATAGCTAGGGAATTGAGCTCTAGATTGAGGAATTCCATTGTAGTGGAAGGTCCTACAATCTTGGAAGGCTGAAACAAGAGCCCAAACTGTTTACCCACATCAAGGGCCCATGAAAAAGACCTGTGGACAAGAGATTTGGAGGTGCATGGGTTGAAGATGCTGAGGAAGTTGTTGAGGTAGTGGTGGATTTGGGCTGGCAGGTTGCACTGCAGGATCCAGTGCAGCACTTCTGCAAATAGGTTAAAGATATATGGCACAGAATGAGCACCAAACATGAGTACCAGATTGTGATAGTACTTTCCTAGCTATTCAAAACCCAGCAGTGGCCAGTTGGACTAGCACATTGGGATGTGGCAAAATGCAAACTTGAGGTTGAGCTTGAGTATCAGAGAGCCCGGCCCTGATGCAACAAGGTCAGCTATGGCTTAGTCAATCATGTCATATATGATTGAGGCCTCAGAGTCCTGAATTCTGTCATTCACAGAGCTTCCTTCTGGCTATAAGAAATGATGGATTTGGTGGATTTTTGATGAGCACTTACGTGTGACTGCCCTGATGGGTGAGGTGTGGAAGATGTCAAAGGGGGGGACAGGGAAGGGACCTTGTGTGTGTCTGTTGACTATTTGGGAGGCTATGTCCTCTGAGAGGGTATTGATTGTAGTTTGATCAGTAAGGGTTGATTTGAGATTGACACAGTCATAGCTTAGTGAGCAGTCTCCCATGAACCCAATGTCAGCCTCAAATAATATTATTTGAGATAGTATATTTACTAGAATGGGTTCTGGATACTCTTTTAAGTAGTGTGACCATGCCTGCAGATTGAGCATAGAAAGGATGCAAGGAAGATGGGATGTGTCTGTGAGAGGTGCATTGGCTCGCGGGCTTGTATTGGGGCAAGGGGGTGGAATGGGAAGAGATGGATTAAGGAGTAGAAGAGCCAAGAAAACAAGAGATGAAGATGAGCCTAAGGATAGGCCTAGATGAGATGCATGGATTTATAGGCAACAACTTGCCTGGCCTGCTTCCTAATCTTTATGCTGGTGCTTTCCGTGATCTGTCTTGCTGCACATTGCACATGTATAAGGCCAACCCCATGGGCATGGAGAGGTGGTGCAATGCCCATTGTTATATTTCCTACAGGCTTTGTTGGGGTTGGATGCTGCCTTTGCTTTGGCAGGTTTCAATAGTGCAAACTTTTGGTAAGTATACACATGCTCAAAGAGCAGGTTGTTGTCCCACTTCTCCCATTGAGAAAAGTCTCTTGTAGCCATCTCGGCCCTTCTGTGATTGAAGAAGACTGTATGGTAATCAAACATGGCAGTCCACTTGTACTCTGCAATCAGCTTGATGAGGTGGGTGGTGTAGCAAAAGAACAAGCTGGTAGCTGATGCATTGTTAATATGGAATGCTAAGATATCAAAGTACATCTGCAGGGGCAAGATTATGGAAAAGAGGGTCTTGTATTCCTTTGTCACTTAGTTGCTCACTTCAAACTGATTGGTCAAGCCATTAAAGGTGTAGACTACTTCTCTGTCATGATTTGTTGGATCAAGTTTGTGGAGGTCTGTGGCCTTAAACTTGTGGGAGATGATAGCCCCAATGACTGCCAAATTGACATCAGGGAAGTGGGTGTGAAGGGAGAGGGAAGCAGTAGAGGATGCACCATTGAGGCCTATCCCTGGGATAGGTGGCACAAATGTGGGTCCAGAGAGTGTAGGTGCTGGCATAGGTGTCATGGTGAAGGGGGGAGTGGATGCCATGGAAGTGCTGTTAAAGTGTGCCAGAAGGTCCTGCATCATTGCTCAGAGCTCTGTGTGGGAATTGCAAAGCATGGTGAGCTCATCGGTGACAGATGTGTCAGTAGAAGTTATGATAGTATCAGGGAGACTTGGAGAAGCTCTAATAAAATGACCTGTCTGGAGCCCTTAGAGATAGTGCAGGCATGTACAATCAAGTGCATGCAGATGATAAAATGCATGACATAGTGTGGGTCCAACAAGCAGCACTGCAAGTGCAGTGTGAGACGACTTGTAAGTATAATAATCTAAGTAAGCTTACCTGTGAGCATAGTGTGAGATGATGGGGTCATCATGGCTGCACTCCACAGGTATTAAGTGATTCTGGAACAATAGGTGGCCTGTGAATAAAGGATACTGGTGGCCTATATAGCCAGATGTGCTGGATGTAACCAGTGAGGGATATCTTATCTAATCTCAAATTAACCCCATGCAACCCCTACACACACACTTGCCCAATCTATGCTAGTGAATGTTGCTAAGGAGGCTTTTGGCAAGGTTATTCTAGATACACAGTCTAGGCTCTACATGATAAATGCTTGTGATCCAAAAATCCCATAGTCACTGTCACTAAGCTGTACATCATAAAAGTCTGTCAGAGCTATGAAAAGTACCTTTAATGTGCATAAGCTCAAAATGAAACATTAAAATTGCCATGATCCAGCAATTCATGCTAGTAGAAGGCTGAATGTTAGATTTCTGAAGCATACCCTTGATGTAGTGAGTATTGACTTCAATAATGAGATTTCTAACTCTAATTAGGTATATCCATAAGGCCTAAAGGGCATGGTAGAGATTATAAAGCTTAAGTTTAGACTAACTCAATTGTGATTCCCTGTTGTTAAGAGTAAGTTAATATTTCTTCTTTAACTGAACACCTTTTCTTTTAGTGACTTCATTAGTGACATATTTTGCAGTGAAAGAAAAGTTAATATATATAGAAGTGATATTCATAACATAAATATTGAGAGAAAGTGTCTGTCCAAGAATCAAAGAATTAGAAATATCAGTAGAAACAAAATGAGAGTGGGGTGATAGCAAAGAAGAAGATAATTCATAAGCAGTAGTGTACAAGTAGGCCAAAGAGAAGTCTGTATATGTGCAAGATTTTGTAAGTAAAATATTATAATTCAAATCACAAGAAGCTATACAAGTTACTAGACCAGTTAAATGGTCATAGCTAATTATTGTTGCTAATCTTGTCAGCAATAAAAGCAGCAGTATAGTTCTGTCTCATAGTGAATATCAGAGGCAGCAAAGTTTCTGTTAGCAGGAGGGGCATAGCAACTAGGGATATCAGAAAACAAGTGAATAGATGGCTGGGGAACAGGTTCAGTAGACTTAGCAATAGGTGGGGAATTGTTAGCAATAGGTGGGGAATTGTTAGCAATAAGTGGGGAATTGTTAGCAATAGGTCTTTTAGGTGCTTTACCTTTGTCAGCTAACTTAGCAGCAGAAGTCAGTACAGAGTCTGAAGGAGAGATAGTTACTAGAGTGTCACTAATCACTGAAGGTACTAGAGCAATATTGTTAGCTGTTTAGTAGAGGGCATGGGGGACTTGTATGCCATCAAACTTCTTGCCAGCTTATTTCAGAGAAAATGGCTCTCTTTTCAAGGCCTTGATTTGTTTGTCTTTAGTTAGCAACTGATCTGTAGTGACATCCTGCTGTAATACCTCATGGATTAGCAACTGCTATATAGTTGCTTGCTTAGGATCAGGGTTAGTTTTGAATAAAAGTCTGCCAGTAATAATTTGTCTTAGATTGAGACAGTGCCATTCCTTGATTCATTCTATGTAAAGCCATTTGCTAAGGTAATTGAGGATCATAGTGCCAGATGGTAAGACTATCTTGCCTTCAGCATTGTGACAAATTTTTCCCTGCTGGATCATATGCTCCAATTTGATACAAGTACCCCAAAACATAGTATGATTGGTTTTGCCACAGAAGTGGCAAGCACTATTGAACTACTGTTGTTGAGGCAGGCTGCTGTTAGCAAAAAAGGCTTTCAGGCATTTCAAAGTGCTAACAATTGCTATAGTGGTCACTAACTCAAGGATTTCATGTTCAGAGGCAGAAAATGTCATAGTAGGAGCATTAATAGCAGATACTGAAATAATATTAGGAGTGCTAGCAACAGACATAGCAAGAGCAATAGACTTGATTGTTGCTGTATCAGTATTCTTTAATATGGATCCTTGGGATAGTGATTAGGAAGTGTGATTTCAAGCTAGTAGATAATTTTGGACCAGAGTAATATAGTGATACCCTGTTAAAATAAATAATGCTCTTCATTTTGATAAAGCTTGCCATTAGCAAGAAGCTATCTAGCAATCCTTTGGAAATCCTAGTAGTAATCTAAGAACTGTCCTAAAGTTACTAACTCACTGTTGAAGGACTGATTGTCAAGTTGCTTGAGTTTACCAAGGGTATAATGTACACTAGCATCAGTATCAGAATACAACCTGAATACCACTGCTTTTTATTCCTGATAAGTGTAAGGCCATGGAACATTATTGCCAATTGCTAGGTTGTTGCCAAATTCTGGTAAGCTGAGTCAAGTTTCCACTATATCATAAGAGACATAGTGGGCTATATATTTCTTTTTCTAGGTATTGTTAGTAATACTACAGTCAGCAAAGAAATATTTCAATTCCTTAGAGTACTGAAGAAACTCCCTGAGGTGACTTTTATCTCACCTTAGGAGCAATCATGTTATTATGAGGAGGCATATGAGTATGGCAAGCAACAGGATCATTATTTATAGTAATTGTCAGTATAACTGAGGAAAAAGAGATCTGTTTGTTAGTAGGCAAAACAGAAATAGAATGAAGCTCTAAAAAGAAGACTAAAGAGTTGGTAGCAGATAACAGTGATAAAGGAGTACTGAGGAAGCTTTTTACAAAGGTGCTTGGAAAGTTGCTAAGTAGTTCACTAATGTCAAGGAGGTTCACAGCAGCTTCTATTTTGTTGGCAAGAGGTCTGGGCTGTGTAGTTGAGGATGTGCTAGGAAAAGTTGATAGTGAATAGTTGGATAATTCAGCAGTAGATTCTAAGTAACATTTTGCTTGAGTTCTGGTTTCTAATAGAATGATTACCTAATTCTCTCACAGGCTTCAAAATGATGAGCTCCTATACTGCCTAGGTGCCATGCAGGAAACTAAAGGAAAATCTATAAGTGCACTAGCAACTAGATAGAGTAGCTGATAGTAAGAAAGGGAGTGAGAGTAAGTTGGTAAATGTCCTAGAGAATGAGAGCTGAAAGGTGATAACAAAAAGGAAAGTGCAAGTAAAGAAAATTGCTATCACTAACCTAAATTACTAAATACTAACAAAAGGGTTACTAAGTTGCTAACTAATAAAAAAAAAGGAAATAGAGTGAAAATAAATAAATCACTAAGGTTGAAGGGAAGAGGAGTTGCTAAAGTTAAGGGAGGACTAAGCAATAAGAAATAAGAGGTTGGTAAGGAGGTAAGCAAATGTCACTAAAGAATGGGGAAAAAGGGTAGCAACAACAAAAACAATAAACCACTAAGCAAGGTTGGTAAAAGAAGTCATTTAGGTCTGTAAGGGCCTAGCAAAGAAGGAAGGATGGGGACAAGAATGTAAGTCAATGAAGGAGCAGGGAACAAATATAAAGACAAGTCACTAGCCATAGTTGCTAGCATTGTTAAGACATTAAAACACTATAAGGTACCTATACTTGATCACATTCTAAATCAAGGGTCAGTTCACTAAGGCTTGCTGCTAAGCCATTAAGAATGATAAGAGTGATCAGAAATGAGCTCTAAAGCTAAAGAAGAGATACTGAAGGCAAAGTACTCAGAGCTTTGTTAGTTGGTTCTGTACTAAGTATGTACAGAGAGTTTTTATACTATTTGTAAGTAAAATAGTCAGAAAGAAAAGATTGTTGCCACAGGTAATGGCATCTGTCAAACTGTCCATAATACATACTGAGTGTCAAGATGGTAACCAAATATAAGTATTCAATGTCAAAAAGTGTATAATATATGTCAACATGAAAATAAAGAGCATACCAAACATCAGTATATGAAGTGTAGATACTATTCAGGTATTTTAGTATGCTAGACAAGAGAAATGAAGGGTCCATGTTCCATGTTCTCTTGATATGTGCTTTTTTCTTTTGAAAGAGAAGTGCCTATGTCACTAACAGTGGTTGCTAAGGAGGGTCTTGGCCTGGTTGTTCTAGATCCAAAGGCTAGACTCAATGTAATGAGGCTTATGATCCAAAAGCCTTGTGGTCACTAAGATCCCATGCAAAAGGCTACCTCAATCCAGAATTAAGGGCCAGATCATATGTAAGAAATCACATAACTTGCTTATGACTTGTAAAACAAGAATTGATGAATTAATTAATAATGTGCCAGTCCTGTACTGTGTTCCAGGTCACATGTCATCCAAATAAGCTAGATGGAGATGTTAGTAACTGTACTCAGTAACAGATGAGTCTTATTAGCAAACTCTAGTACTACCAACAAATACTTCTTCTACTGAAGATCTGACTCCATTCACATCCATCTGGGTTTGCCCATCAAGTTTACCTTTGTAATGATCAGGTTGAACTTCTGTATCTCCTCCAATAAGTCATTCAGAGTATTGATATATTCATGACTATTCCTTTCTGTCCACACTCCATTCACTCTAACTTTGTATTATCTATTATTATCAGGTCAGGAGAACCTGGGAGCTCATCTCTAAGAGCAAGAACCTACTAGTTGGTTAGTCAATGACTGGAAAAGAATGTATGAGTGTCTCAAGGATGATCCAAGTGCTAGGCAATGTCCCAGAGTTGATGTAAAGTGGGCAGAGGTTGTTGAAGTCTGTGGGAATGTTCTATAGACTGAGATGACTGTGCTGGAGAGTTGAAACAGAGAGGAGAAAAGGAGTAGATTGAGTAGGGTAAAGAGACAGAGTAAAGTAGAAAGATAAAATGTAGATAAAAGTAGGCAATATCAAGACTAGTGACTGACTATGGAGAGCTTAGAGCTATATACTCAAGGTTTCTGGGAAGAGTCAGATAAGGTAGAAGATTCCAAAGTGGGTGGCACCTGCTTGGGGCTTGGTTTCTATTGCAGCAGGGCGTGGATATAGTTCAAAGTGGGCCCTACAGTAGTATCTATAGGCATAGGATCACCTTGAGGCAGGGGTGGGCTTTGAGGAAGCATTGAGACTTAGCAAGACATGGGCCAGTGATCTGGTGATGCATAGGTCACAGCAGAGCTCAGATAGAGGCTGGAGGGTTCAAGTATCAGGCAGGAGGTAGTGGGGTCATCAGGGGTTGGCAGAGCAAAATTGGTGGAGTCCTAATCTGTTATTATATTAATGGTGTATGTATGCTGGCACTTTGTTGTCTTTCTAGTCTTTGCAATAGCATAATGATTAGGTTTTGGTTGTGGTTGTATTGCATTGATGCTATGCATAAGTGCCTTGCATTGACCAACTGGGACAAGCAATCATTTATTATATTTATAGGTCTATGTAGAGTTAGGAGTTTTATGTTGAACTTCTTCCCTTGCAGAATGACAATAAGTCATGCTAGGTGGTACTAGTCTCTCAGTGACTGGGGTTGTCTCTGCTGATGTTGTCTAATTTGTATAATATGAAGGTGGATAGTCTTTATGGGTTTATAGGTTGAGCCTATGGCAATTACCATCTTTACTCCTTGTACTTCTGTAGGTTCACATTTATCTACCCCTTTCTGTGTCAGTCCACTGTCTTGGCTTTTCACCAGACTGTTTACTGCCTTTGTTAGATTGTTCACAGCTGAACATGATTCAGTAGTTCTCTATAGTGCACATGCAGAATCAGCATTGCCAGCATTACACTGTTTTACATCTGCTTTGGCAAGCTCTGGAAGAATCTTTCTTACTATCTTATAGGCCAGATCTTCCATTTTAAGACTCCAAATGTAGTAGTTTAAGTATTGTTTGAGTTCTCTGTGTAAATTCTCTACCATTTTAGGACTCCAAATGTAGTAGTCCAAGTATTGTTTGAGTTCTCTGTGTAAATTCTCTAACTGGTTTATCACAATTACTTCATTCTCTGATGTTATCCCTGTCCCTATGTCTGTATGTTGTTCCACTTCCATGGCTGGTTGCTCTCTTAGGTTGCATCTCAGTCTGGTCAGTGTTCTGGGCTCCTGTTCACCTTGCAGACCAAACATGTCTATGTCCCTATATTTTTGGTGTCCCAGCATTGGTCTTGCAGGTGATATACTCATTCAATCCCCAGGGTCCTCTCCTGAGGGTCTATCCTGTTCCTTCCTTGCTCATTTTTTCACTGTTTCACTATACATTCACTACAGTGCCTGTCCTCTCCCTTTTCTAACTGTGGGAAAATAACAGTCAGGTGGTGGTAGCAGATCAAGAAGAGTTCTTGATGGGATTCAGAGGACATAGATAAGTAGTTAACTGAGGAGGACTTTGATAAGACCTATTTGTAATCACTAATACACCCTGGTGCCATTAAGTATCATACTTACAAATGACATATCAACAAAAAACAATATAGAGCAAATATTTATAGTGGAAAAACCTTATTGCCAACTACTTGGAGCACTTATATGGGCACAGGCAGCAACTCAACCCAACTTATTATTTGCAATGACACTTCTTGCTCATTTCCAGTCCAACCCTGGCCCAACACACTGGAAGGCCTTCACACATATCCTGGCATACAGCAAAGGCACTTTAAATCACTGAATCAGGTATTTCAGGGAGGTTAACAGATCTATCAAACCTTTGGATTATGTGGACATGGACTATAATGGAGATCAAATCTGTTGATGGCTGTGTAGGTCAGAGGGAGTGTTGAGAATAGACATACATCATCATTAACATATATCATATTACCTCTTACTTCTTTTTATAGCATACCTTCTGTTATCCCTCTGTGCCATGAGCACACAGTCAGGCAATTGGTATTTGCTGGTCTTTGTTTCTAAACCTTATTTTATTTTCCTCTTATTCTAGAATACATGACAAACACCTTCAGTTGACTTTACATTATATTCAGTGACTAAGGGTGAGTAGAATTAGTTTATCTTTACTTTATAAAAACTTACATACTTTTGTTGACTTAAACTGCATTTTATTCTACAGGTAATAAATGGTTGACCTTTATGTTATATTGAGTGACTGAGGACTAGAACTGTGTTTTATTCTACAAAGTGCCTGAACTGTAATGGTAAGAGCAACAAACACATAAAAGGTGATATCACATTGTGAAGCAGATATACCTGTGGTGCTTGTAATGTTAACTTCATGGAGTAAACTTCTTAAATGAATAGTCATAGGCATGTTTGTAATTCCAATACTTTTATTGCCTCATGTCTGTGATGATGGAGTTGTGTTGACCTTCCCAGTCATTATGTGGATTATGGACTTACTTCATTGGAACTCACATTCAGCCTCAGTTGCTTCTTGTCCTCTTGATGTGCACCTGAAGCTGTAACTCCATCTTTTTCCATACTGTACCTATGACTTACAAGACCTGTAGCATTGTTTTCTATCTAATTATTCTTGTGCTTGTCGTAGGTACATCAACATATGTAGTTGCTTCTTGTCTCTTGATGTGTACCTGAGGCTTGTTGTTTTCATTTTCTTGTGCTCGCCATAGGTTTAGATTCAGATTTATTACAGTCTGCCAACTAGGGGGAGGGGGCTTGCTGACTGCGTGGTAACATAGAGATAACCGGTTACAAATTGGTTACTGTCAGCACTGCCTCTCTCAGTGTCTTGGGTCAACGGCCAAGTTACAATCACACTTATTCCGATCATTTATCAATTTAGGTGGTTTGAGCAAATAAGGGATCAAAATACAGCTCTGAAGTTTCACATTACTCAACGACAGATGATTAGGGCCTTGGAGTATGAACTCCGACTAGACCAAACTGTAGTAGAGTGACGACGGGGTGTAACCGACAGACTTGAAAAGGCTTCGGGCTGGAGTACTAGTCGGAGTGTCCGTAAATCACGTCCGATATGTACTGTAGGGGGGCGACATAGGGAAAGGCCCCCAACGATTACTTGAAAATAAATGTGCTTTCTTCACAAATTATGGACATGGAGTAGTAGGAAATCTCAAATATGAATTGAGTAGCATTTTCCAGAAAAAAATACTGGAAATCTAATCTGAGATACAAGGGGATTAAGGTCACCATAGAGATGGCATGGAATCCGAACTGACCGACGTCAATCAAACGACGAATGAAACTCAAGCATCACACATCACCATGCATTCACACAAATACCCAGTCAACCTGTCCCTTTGCCACTCCTTTCTTTTCCCCCCCTGTACATTGTAAGCCCCTTCTCCTCAAGGAACCTTATGAATAGTAATGACAAGGGTGTCTGCATCCGTTATAGTCGCTCTTTCTTGGGCTTGCCCGGCCGCATCCCCTGTTTTCTTCAGATTTCGTCTTAAACTTCACGTTCTTCAAGCAGGCTGATTCCAAATCACCATCTAAAGAAATGCGTTACTTTCTGTTTTCCTTCACCCTTGTAGCCCCTCTTTTGACATCGGCCGCTCCTGCTCGTTTCTATGGAAAGCGTGCACCTTCTGATGTTCTGGTTCTCAGTGAGTACACTCAAACACCTGTTTGTATGATTCTGTGTATACACGTCTCTTTTCAGAGTTTTCCGAGGTTTTGGAACAGCTAGAGAACGGTTTCTACAACCAAGCGACCATGAAGTTCCAAGATTCCGATTTCACCGCGGCTGGTTTCTCATCAAGCCAAATCCCTATCCAGCAGTTCAAGAATATCCAAAGTGATGAAGCTTCGCACTCACAAACGCTGCAAGCTACCCTCAAATTGCTCGGAGAAACCCCCGTCACAGGTTGCAAATTTGATTTCAGCTCAGCTCTAATGGATGTTTCTACCATGGCTGCTACTGCGCGTGTCATCGAAAATCTTGGTGTATCCGCGTACCTTGGTGGAGCAACTCTGCTCACTGATCCTGTCCTCTTGAATATGGCTGGATCTATCTTGACCGTCGAGGCCCGCCATCAAACTATCCTCAACATCCTCTCTAGCACTGGCACAGCCATTCCTGCGGCCTATGACATTCCTTTGACTCCTAGTGAGGTTCTCGCAGTCGCTTCTCCTCTCATCAGTGGATGTGACATCCCCATCTCCGCGAATACACCCCTTCGTGTCACTAACTATGAAACGGTCGCCCCTGGGACACTACTTACCTTCCAGGCCAGCACCATCAATGGAACGATCCATAAAGATGTGAGTTTTCGAAAATCATGATGCGACGGTTTTTGCATACTGAAACACCATTGATAAACAGTCCATGTTCTGCCAAATGCTCGTCGGTAATGCTTCCACGTCGATCCCCTTCCCCTTGAGTCAATGTGTTGTCCCTAATCATATCAACGGTCCCGTTGCTCTTTTCATCACCTCTGATGGCCAACCTTTGATCAACAACGTCCGTGACCGTGCCCAGGACAAAATTGTAGCTGGTCCCACCATTGCTTTCATCGACACCAAGCCCGAGTTGCTCGGCCAGCTTGCTCGTACTACTAACTTGACTTCCGGCACGCAGTCCACTTCCACTGTCACCATTTCCCCTGCCCAAGCCTCTTCCATTCTTGCGGGCGCTGGTGGTACCTCTGCGACTGACTCTGCTCCAGCTGCCGACCCAACCCCTTCTTCATCCCCTTCGATCTCCTCATCTTCCTTCACATCCCCTTCAACTCCCTCATTTCCCGCCGGTCCCATACTTACCACCGGCCCTTCTGCAGATGGAAGCATTATCGTCAATGGTTGGAACAACTCTGCGGACGCTTTGGGCCCCAGCGGCTATAACGCGGCCAATAGTTCAAGCGGAAACGCCACGAGCGTTGTTGGAGCTCCCACGACCAATCTCTCTATTTCTCCCGTCGTAATCTCTTCCTCGACCTCTTCAACCATTTCTACTCAAGCCCCTGCCATTGTCGTGAACTCTGGTGCATCCTTGACCGGCTCCTCCACCACTACCGTCACGGTCTCTTCTCCAACCTTCTCGCCTCTCAGCGGTCCCAACACGATTACCGGTCCATCTGCAGATGAAAGTATCATTGTTAACGGTTTCAGCTCCCCCGCAGGTGGTTCTTCTGCTACTAGTTCTGCTGCTACATCCGTCGTAACCTCCCCATCCCTCTCAGTCTCCCCTTCCACCAGTAGTCTCAACGAGGCCACCGGTTCTTCGGCAGATGGAAGTATCGTTGTCAATGGTTGGAGTAGTTCCTCGTAAAACGGCCTTGAGTATAGACGGTATCATGAAAGTTGATATTACATACCCGTGTTCGTGACATCAGGGATGCCTACATGCCCAGGTAAATTGGAGCTACTACCCTCGTGTAGCTTTTTTTTCGTTTACTTTCCCAATTCATCTACAGACCATCTGCGCGGAGTCTCGAATGCCCTTTATCCTGCTCAGTTCCGATGCCGATCTTTCATTGAATTCGTCTGAGTATTGATATCTGAAAGAGTCAAGTGGCAAACGAGTAATATATATAAATATATAGATATATATAAGAAACACCTTGATCCTCGAGTTAATTGGCGCTGAACCGGACTTC
This sequence comes from Termitomyces sp. DKA19, assembly GCA_018851325.1. Classification (NCBI taxonomy): domain Eukaryota; kingdom Fungi; phylum Basidiomycota; class Agaricomycetes; order Agaricales; family Lyophyllaceae; genus Termitomyces; species Termitomyces sp. DKA19. Next base: position 47,201 of record JABCKS010024885.1, on the reverse strand, counting down.
TGATAATACAATTGTGGATTGGCGATCCAATCACGGCACGTCCCGATTTCTGAATTGATGGGCTCGGGTTCTATGTACTTTACTAAAGTACTTGAGAGCTGTCATTGTATTCCTCATGACGCCCTTTTTCACCGGCTCCACGTGTACAGTATATTCGGTCTGGTTCGGTCCTCATATGATCTCCATGTTCTCGATAAACTCGATAAGAGATCTATTTATATCGAAAATCAGTTCGATATCTATGGAAAGCTGTAAGAGGACCCTTGAAGGGCCTTGAGAGCTTTCAGAACTTCGTGTTTTGGGTCTTATACTCATCAGGTGTTGGGGGTCATCTGAGACTATTCTATAGTATAAAAAGCACGTGTTAGTCAACGATCCCCTAGACTTCCTTCTGGATTACCATGATGGTACGCCTACCACCAGGCTTCCTCTACCTTGCTCGGCTTCTTTCACTCTGGATAGCCGTCTCTTGCACGACTTATGTGTTCCTAGACCTGTTCTCGCGACTGGGTGCTCCTATCTCATACCGAATTGCGGTAGCGTCTGCTTTATTGTCTCGCCCCGTGTTTTTGTTTGCATCCCATATGTGGAATGCGCATTCAGCTTCTGCTGAAGCCCGACGTACCGGCTCTCTCAAGGTTCCTCAGGTCTACGATCCCTGGCCTCTAGGGCTTTCACTCATCACTGCTATGGTGAAAAGTTTCAAATCCGGATATCCTGGTCGGTATCTACTGTGTATCAGCTGTGCAATCACCTCATCTTCGGTATCTGAAGGCGATATTTTGCTCTCCTGGAGTCATCAGTACGGGAATACTTATCTACTCAACCTGGTTGGAGAACCTCGGGTAAGGTGTCTCCCAACATGCTAGAACATCGATGCTTAAGAAATCTTGAGATCTTCACTTTCGAACCGGGCCACGTCAAGGTATCATCTTGATCCTGGTATGCAACAGTTACGTCAATCTAATTGTCTCGAGTAGGCAATACTAGCTACTCAGTTCAATAACTTTGAAAAAGGTAGCTTATTGGCAAGCATCTGTGCTGTACCCATAATAATCGCGACCATTAGGCCCTATATTTCGTTCCCAACTCAACACACTTCTAGGAACCGGCGTTTTCAATTCTGATGGTGAAATGTGGAAGTGAATCAATTGCCATCTAGATATATTGTCACTCAACGTTGACATGATCTTCGTTCCACAGGTTCCATCGATCGATGACCCGCCCTTTCTTCACTAAAGAGCGAATCAGCAATCTCGAAGTATTTGATCGACACTCCGAAGATGCGCTCGATCAAGCTCAGAGAAGGCAGGATGAAGGTTACCCCATCGACTTCCAAGTATGTATCAATCAGTCAACAAAGATGGAATACACCTGACATGAAAATGATAGGATCTTGTGTCACGTTTCACTCTCGACTCAGCCTCTGAATTTCTTTTCGGAAACTGTGTGCGTTCACTCTCCGCGGGCCTTCCTTATCCTTCCCCTTCTTCGTTATATCCTGCTCCGCGTCAACCATCAGACAGCCAACACCCGTCCAATCGCTTTGTTGATTCTTTTCTCGAGGGCCAATTACTTTCGGCCCTCCGAACTCGCTATGGTCCTTCTTGGGCGTTACTAGAGTTCTGGAAAGACCGCGTGCTTCCTCACCGTGCCATCATAGATGAGTTTTCTCAGCCGATTCTGGAAGAGGCGATCAGAAATAATCGCATAAAGAAAGAGCAGAATATGCATGAGAAGAACGGCGGTGAAACATTCGGTGGCACCCTACTCGATCACTTAGTATCACAAACAGAAGGTCTGCCTTGAAGGAAAATAAAAATGAGCGTACATCTCAATATCCTCCTAGATCACCAGGTTCTGAAGGATGAGGTCAATAACTTAACATTGTCACATAATATTTCTGATCTTTCTCATTACCGGGATAGCTGGTCAATCTACTAGTTGCAGCGCGCGATACCGTATGGGTTCATGACTTTTTGCACCACCGAAACTGAAGAATTCTTAGACTGCATCAACTCTGACGTTTGCTATCTATATGCTCACTCAACACCCAGATATCGTTACACGACTCCGCGCTGAAATTGCCAAATTTGTGGGCACAGGTTTTCCATCGTACGAACAAATCAAGGATATGAAGTTCATGCGGGCTTTCATTAACGGTCAGTTCATCATATCCGACCCTTGTGATTTACAGACGTTAACTCAAAATTTATCAAACAAGAAACACTCAGATTATATCCGCCAGTGTAAGGCTGAATAATCTCGTCACAATGTTACTTACGTCTCGGATTCTTCTGTAGTCCCTTTGACAGCAGGTAGGTTTGCACGCATACCCAGGTCCAGCTGGAGGAATTGATTTTAGTACTCCATAGGACGTCAAATAAAGCGACTACTCTGCCAAATGGCCCGACTACAGCTAATCCTGATGCACGTCCATTCTATATCCCGGCGCATACCAAGTACTGTTCACCTTGCTCGTTCTTCTCCTTTCATCTCACAATCACAGGTGTACGTATGGTGTATTCTTGATGCATCGGAGGGAAGATCTCTGGGGCCCTGATGGTACTGCTGCATTTGTTCTATAATGTATCCATTTCATTTTCCCGAATAGCTTTGAAATTCGATCCCGACCGGTTCCTTGACGAGCGGCTGCAAAAGTACCTCATACCCAACCCATTCATCTTCCTCCCATTCAACGCCGGGCCTCGGATCTGTCTTGGACAGCAGGTATGTGAAACCTGCTTCTACCCAATCATCTGCTGAAAACCCTTACGCCTGTGGCAAGTTTGCGTACTATGAAGTTTCTTTTCTACTCACGCGATTGCTCCAACGCTTCGCACGATTTACTCTCGCAGAGCCTACGAAGAGTGATGGAGTGCATCCTGGGTGGCACCTGACGATGTATGTTAAGGTTAGACGGATGGCTTGTCTTTTTCGACGTTGTGATTGACTGAACACTAAGGGCGGGTTATGGGTGCACATGGAACCCGCGTCATTGGACGCCAATAAGGCTGCTGACGAGCCCAAAAGAACGTAATCCCCGAATTGATAGTTTGTTCAACAACCCAATAAGGATATGGTCGAGTCTAAGTTTGTTATGCTTGGCGGATCGATTATGCTCTGTTTACGAACAATGTTCAAAATCCGCGGGCTCACATCAACAAAACTCTGTACATATGTAGCATCATCACTCAGAAACGTAGAATAAATGTAATTGTGGTTTCTCCTGTGGCTAGATCCTCCGGTGTGTCGGACAAAATACCCAAAGAAGGGTGAGTGATAACCAGTGTCAGTATTGTGAACCATTTACCACAAGTATACAAGTACATGCGTGGTAACAGCAGTAACAGCAGCCGCAGCAAGTAAACGCTCAGTATTTCGGCCTAGGGAAAGCATTTGAGCAGCTAGGTATGCTGTCGACTGCCAAGCAAAAGTCCTCGATCATAGAGAGAAAAAGAAAGTGCAATGTGGTATAGAACACCATGGCGAAACCGAAGGACACGTTCCGTGTATCTTTGGTGTAGGAAAATGACACGACAAAGTACCGGCAGCAGTGCTATAACGAAATAGTCGAAAGGTGATAATTACAAGTCCTGACTCTTCAACCATCTTCGAACCATATACAAAGATTCTGCAGGCTTATCAAATGGGACGTGCCGGACCCGCGTGTTAGCCTAAAAATGAAGACCAAGAAAACGATACTTATCATATGTCCCGCCCCACGGATAGTTGCAAACGTCAAAAGCTCGGTTGCTTTGACTTCTCCCACAATCTTACCCCCAACTTCCCAGTTTCTCCATTCCTGTGCCTTGTAGTCTTCGCTCCGGCTCCATTCCAATTTGTCTACCCAAAGTTTATTTGCAACCCAGTTGCACTGCCAATCGTAGGTGCCAGCGTATATCAGGACCCTGATCCCACGATCCAGAAGATTGGAGACGTAGTGCTGCACAGGAGAAGCCCATTTGTCCATGTGAGCGTCGAACCCTTGGTTAACTACGGAAGAGCAAGCTGAGAAGTTTGATGGAGATTCGACGCCGAGGAGAGCCCGTGTCTCCGAAAGGTCGAGGTATCGTTTGATGGACCCATTCTCCGCATAACACAGTTCGCCTTCGCATGGCTAAAAGTCGCGCGTAGGAAACAACCAATGAGTCAGTTCATGCGCATTCTACTCACCTTGGAGATGTCGTATACATTTCTTCCTTTGAGCAGTATCAGGATATCACACATGTACTCGGGAATTCAGAAGCTTTCTACCTGTTGCCCACATGGGAGCGGACAGCTCACTGTCACAGAAGCTGACTGCTGCACGACAGTTTATCATATCGAATTGGTCAATACAAGCGTTTTGCATCGCTTTCTGGCAGCGAGGAAGCTATTAACAAATGTTCATGAGGCAGAATCGCAGCCACAATGTATGATATTCAACGTACAACAGTCTTCATCCTTACGCAGGTACTGATAGACTGGAATGGGACGTCAAAAGAGGCAGTCCCGCATTCCACTTGATATCGGCCAGGATAAAGACTAAAATTATCAACATTCGGGAGTAATTCAAGTCGAAACTACAAGAGAACTCACGTCGAAATGTCGGTGATTCCGTTTCCAATCAAAACACTTTGCAGATTTAGAGGCTTGCGACCCTCCCGAATCGCTATCTGGTTCTGATCGTATATTTCACTGGCGAAGACGGGTAGATAGCGGCCCTGGAAATATGAGCATACAGACCCAGAATCAGACGAACCTCGCACCCCGTATGACTCCCCTGATAGATGGAGCGGACGTCCAGAAAGCTGCTTGAAGGTTTCAAAGAAGATCGTGATAAACGCATGGACATTTTTAGCAGCGTCTTCAGTTGTCTCGACCGTTTCTCCAAAGTCTGCATATGAGAATCCGACACCAACACTGAAATAGCTTGGAGTCAGCGAAATATGATGATCACAGTTTATCCGACGTCATTCACGGTTGATCAAGGAAAAAAATATTGGCTTCTTCGTTCCAAGAATGGGGGTTCCAAACTGTTCCGTTCGTGGAGCTGTTCTTCATATCAATCCTACAAGGGCCTGTGGTTCATGTGGTCAAAGGGCAGCAAGGAAAAAGAATGAGTTTTACCAAGTTCCATCAGCAAACCCATAGAGGAGGAGCATCCTGGGCCTAAAGTCTTTTTAAGAAAAGTGGTATATATTCCACGGACTCAAAGAAGATATACCTCCATTGATCCACATCATCACGTCATCTATCAAAGTTTAGAGGTTAGATGGATTAGATTACGACATTTACTGCGTTACGTATATATATGTGCGTACCTTTATCTGGGTCGCGTCTACTTTCAAAGAAGTAGAAAAATAAATGTTTGGCTCCAGCATCGACATCCAGATAACCAGTGAACACGCTATGGTGAGTTTTATCACGACTTGGAGAAAAAATTGACAGTATAATAACATACTTGACGGTCGGATCGCAGAAGTGGCTTTTCTTCAGACGAACTTGGTGATTGGGGAATCTCGGATGGGATAGTGTGGTGAATTCATGCGACTTTATGTTCGACAAGTACATAGTCTCAGGAAGGTCATGACCAGGAACATAGCCATGATGATGGTTGCTAGCCTGCACATTCAGCACCGTTTGAGCACCGCTGGCAACAAGTACGTGCTGAGAAGCGAGAAGAGCTGCGATGATCAATTTAAGAACCAACGCCATTCGCACTCGACCAAAACGAAGATAAGTTCGGTGAAGTTTATCAGTGTTTAGTATTTATCCGTGATGGAATGTACAAAAGTGAAGGTTATTGAGCGTGGCGTCCGTGGGTTTTTGGCAGTTCAGCGGCCCGGGGTCGCGCGCGTGATCTTCCACGAGACAGAGATCTATGCACGGAAGGGATCATGCCAAATCTTCCGTTACTGTACACCTGTTCGGCCATTGTCCAGCGACTGTTCATCACGAGTAGTCAAAGATTCACTGATCTATCGTCGAATTCAAAAACGTGAATCCTCCCAAGGGGCAGCTCAAGGTTAAGGTCGATGCTGACAGTTTTAGCAGGCTCATCACCCAAGACGCGACTGGCTCTGCATCATGTCCCTTCAGTCATACTTTATCGGTATAGACGTCGGAACGGGTTCCGTTCGCGCTTCCCTGGTGAAAAAGAATGGCTCTGTTGTCGCTTCTTCCGTCCATGACACCATTACATTTCGCGATCCTAATGATCATCGCATCTTTGAGCAATCGACTGCCAATATATGGTCAAGTATCTGTGCGGTTGTGAGGGACTGCCTTTCCTCGTCGAATACCCCCCCAGCTGTCGTCAAAGGTCTGGGTTTTGATGCGACATGTTCATTGGCAGTGTCAGACTTCCAAGGTGAACCTGTTATAGTCACAAGGGGCGAACAACTGGGACAATACGGCGACAGAAATGTCATACTATGGGCAGACCATCGAGCAGAAAAGGAGGCTGACTTGATCAACAGTACCGGATCCGTTGTCTTGGACTACGTTGGTGGAGTCATGAGTGTAAGAGTGTCTTGATCTGAAGGCGACAGATTTCGATATTGACTTTTCAATCTAGCTCGAGATGGAAATACCCAAAATACTGTGGCTCAAGAATCACATGGACCCTACGCTTTTCTCCCGATGCCAGTTCTTCGATCTTCCAGATTTCCTGACATACCGGGCAACCTCCAACGTAACTCGATCATGTTGCTCTCTCACTTGTAAATGCTCCTATGTACCCGGTAGTGGCTGGAATACCGGGTTCTTCGAGAAGATTGGCCTTGGGGACATTGTAAGGACTGGTTACAGGCAATTGGGCGCAGAAGCTAGCAATCTTCTGACCGCAGGCCGTCCTGTTGGTAAAGGCTTGACGAAAGGCGCAGCAGAAGAACT